>JAWLRI010000560.1:1497063-1512057 GCA_034781795.1 Crypturellus tataupa
GGACGCGGCGCCCGCCGAGGCCGGCGGGCTGCTGACAGGACGGGTAGCGCTTCGCGAGCGACGGCCCGCAGAGGAGACAGCAACCGACGGTTTGTAACGAGAGCCTCACTTTCATGCTGGAAATGATGGCAGAGGCACAGCCTTTTCTTGGGCTAATGGAACGGAAGCTTCGTTTTTTCAACAGCAAAATGCCTCCACTGATGCTGGAAAAAGTTACTGCTGCTGCTTCTGATAATCAGCCGAATATTCTGGTTTTGGCTGGGCTGCGAGGAAACAAATACACAGTGGCTTGTCCTGCTCTTCTCTCTTCTTGCTGGTTTCCCAACACAGTATTCCTAGAATTATGAATTGAGTATTGCTAAAATTACGTATTACAGTGGAGAATCAAGGATACTTGCCTTCCTGCATGCAGGACGTCAGAAAATTACATTATCACGGGCTAGGTTAGGACCTATTCATTTATTGAATACTGTATGTCAAAAAAAAAGTATTAAAAATGTGCGTCAACCTTCAACTTCCCACTCACACTCACCTTATAATTTATTTCTTTTCTGTTCACATTACCCATATTATCTCTGGGGTTATGGGCTATTTTTATGTCAAAAATTAATAGTAGGTTGTTCAATATTGCAGCCAAGTGAATTATGCTTTCTAATGTATCTAACAATATCCTCAATTGGATTCCTGTGGAGGTGGAAAGTTAAGCCTAAAAGAAACTTATAAACACAAGAAGATTATAGTGAATAACTTATCCAGAAATCTCTGTTTGGAATAGACAGTGGAAGAAGAGATATTTTTAAATTCTCGGATAGACTTGGAACTGAAAACAGTTTTTTCTTAGATAAAGACCAATAAACATCATCTTACAGATTTTCTGTGAAATTCTTCCAAATATAGTGTACTTGTATAAACAAAAAAATTGTTGCAGAGAAATATTAATAATTATTTCATTACTTTGGAGTTTTAGCTTACTAATGTAGAACTGATCAAATTTGTGCAGCCACATATTTGCAACTCAATATGCATGTTGATCATTTCCACAAGCTGACTTCAATGCATCTGTTCTCCAAATTATTTGAATTATATCAACTTAGAACTACATACACTTGGAAATACTTTTGTTTATTAGACATCACTGTGACTGACAGCACTGAATAATGACATCAGAAGTCCTGACTAGAGCTCTCACACCATGATTAATCCCTACTTAGCTTCCAGTGTTTTCCAGTACTCCCAAAACAATGAAGTGAGAAAAGCTGTGACCCAGTGAACTGTACATTCAAATGCAGGACAGGCTAGAACTCTATTCCTGGATGGCAGCTATGGGCCCAAGCTCCTGTCGTCATATTATCTGCTTCCTGTCCTATTCTATTATAAACTAATCTGAAAGCACACACCCTGCTAATGAACATTCTTGCTGAACACAACCAAACTGAGTAGGTGGTACCTACAGATACCTCACCTCACCATACTGCAAAGTGTGTCACGTTAGGTATCTTGAGAAAGTGGCTGCTGGAAAGCAACACATGTTTAAAATTAAACAGCAAAAGATCCTGAGGGGCATTGTAGAATCCATACAGTGGCTGCACTACAGCACCTAGTAGAACGTAGTTATACTTTCTTCTTTGGGTGTATGTCATATCCGCATGTCTTTTAATCGTGAACTTTCAGAAGGACAGGTGGAACAGTTGCATAAGTTTGGTAGCGCTCCTTACAAAGTTGTCATGGGTTTTGATATTATATTTAAAAAAAAGTCAGTGAATTGTTCCATCTGAGCCTTATGAAATCTAACATAATCAGTTTTCTCAAACCCCACAGGAGCAAATTTTCTCTGTGGTTTCTTTTATACCAGAAAGCTCCACCACCAGTACTCGAGGACAGATCTCTGTAGTAGCCACCCTGGGTTAGAATGCTCCTTCTATGAAGTAGTTTGTATAATTTTATTGATCAGGCTGATCTAACTTTCATGCTAGCCCTGCTTTGAGCAATGGAGTTGACCACATAATCACCACAGGCGCAGCCTAAATCATTCTGTGACTCTATGATAACAAGTACCACCAATTAACTTACCTAAGATATCAATACTGTTTCCAAAACTAAACCACTTTCCTATCAGTGACAGTTTCCTATGCATTACCATAGCTCATTTCTGAGTATTACCTACTAGAATTTGTTATTACTGTTTTTCAGTAAAACAAAGAGGCAGAAAAACCACCACATAATCTAACTGTCATCAGCTCCAGCATATACAATTTTTGACAGCCTGGGTAGAGCAGTTATCTTCTCTCTAAAGACACACCAAGCTGATTTCTCCATTCCTCACAAAGATCTCTCTCATAAGACTCATCAAGAAGTGGAAAAAAGACATTACCCCTTTCTCTCATTAACAGGTTTAACCATTATGTAAGTTCTTGGAGAATTTTGCTGAGATATTAAGTGCTGTGCCCACATGGATATATGGAAGGGAAAACTATGGCCCTAAGTTCTTACTATTATAGCACACATGAGCATGAGTTTCACAAGGACAAGCATGTATGGATCATAATGATCATTCCAGCCCGTACATTTTGTACCTATGGCAGAGGTCCACATCTCTCCTTTGGGGTTTGATTCAGGTAGACAGTACATTTACAACACTTATATTTCAGTAATTCATGTAACACTTAGCAACCATTTGTCACTGTCTGGCAAAAGCCTCCAAAGGGTACTTCTATTACACCGACTGTTGCAGTTCCCGATTTACCACTGTATGAAACATCAAATCACTGAAATACCAGAAAAGGCTTCTTGCCTTGTATTGTATCTTTGCCATTCACTTAAAAGATATCCTGGCCATTCACCTCTTTTACATGTGGCAAGTTTGAGGGTAACTGCTTTTATACAATACTGACATATGTATGTGTACACAATAAAATTGCTCATTTCTTCCCTCAATGAATCCATGAATCTACTAAAAATCTATGATGTTTTATGAGTAGGGGAGAGAGAACACCAAACACCCCGCCCCCAGCACCCTCAGGATATCAGCCAATAGTATTAGGTAGCTAGCAGAGTAGGGAGAAGAGAAAGTAAAGGAACAAGATACGTAGGAAAAATATTAAAAATTGAGCTTCTGTCCAAGTTCATCAGTTGATCTCCTACTACTTTACCTTTCATCCAATATAGAACTGCTGCTCCAATAAAGTACATCACAACAAGACTTGCAGCATCAAAGAAAATAAGAAAACGGAAATTATTGTTAGTGAAAAGCTTTTTTTAAAAAAAAAGGAAATAAAAGAAATTCCCCATTTCTCTCTTATTTGAATAAATTCATCATGTGTCTGAGAAGACCAACCTTCCAACAACAACAACAAACATGCTGGGCTTTGTAAAAGAGTGACTGGAAGATCTGGCAGAGAGACTGGAACAAGTTAAAAGGTGCAACTTCCAAGAAGCACAAGTGACAAATCTGGATCCCCTGAATGCAAGGAAATGACAATACTTGTAGAGGAGGAGAAGGCTTTCCAAGAGTTGGAGACATGAAAGTGAGAGAGGTAAGATAGGTAACTAGATATTGAAGTATCTCTAAGTAACCCATCTAGTGAACTGATCTTCCTCCACAGTCAAAGCCGCAGCTAACAGCCTCAGGCACACTGAGCAGGCATTTTTGCTGCTGAAATCAACAGAAGAGAACTGCTACTGACATTCAGTTGCGATTGAGTTAAAATGAATGGAGCAGCTGGAGCATCTTAAAGTAATTTTAGGTTGTTTGCATATACAGAAATACAACGCTCTATTGATTTATAATTGATTTTTTTTCCTTCCAAATTATCCCTATTAAGCACT
This sequence comes from Crypturellus tataupa, assembly GCA_034781795.1. Taxonomy (NCBI): domain Eukaryota; kingdom Metazoa; phylum Chordata; class Aves; order Tinamiformes; family Tinamidae; genus Crypturellus; species Crypturellus tataupa. The sequence continues at coordinate 1,500,889 of JAWLRI010000560.1, forward strand.
GACACAGCTGATACAGTTTTATTAAAAAAAATCCCTCTTCCACTGAATTTTAATCAAAATATTCCCAGAGGAGATAAAGATAAAAGAGTCTTCTGCTGAAGACACAGAAAGGGTTAAATTCTTGATCATGAAGAAGCTGAAAATCCTGTCAAAGAAAACTGTAAATCTTCTGGAGTTCTGCAATTGAGGTAAAATAAACAAATTTTAAAAGACTTACTTGAAGAAGGCAGATATTTGCATATCTTTGGTTTCCAAAAAACTTCTGTTGAAATACTATGGAAATCCTTTAGTTTTCACAAAACTTTTAATATCATTGATGGGAACAAAAACTGAATATATACAATACAAAGAAGAACCAACTACTTTCATCAAGAATATTTATTTGCATTCTGCCTAGGGACAACCTATACCTATTTTTTATTTTTACTCTCTTACCCGCCAAAAAATAAATTTCTTTTGCACCACTCAACTCATGAAAAGTAAAGAAAATATATCCCAATCCTGCCTCCATGCTGCAAACTATCTATTGATTACGGAATTTATTATTCTATTTTGTAGTTGGCATGCGACAGGCTATATTGTTTGAAGCAGGAATGGTTAATAAGACTAATGATAATTCAGTATTATTTCATGGTGCAATACATCTTGTTTCTTTTTCTCACACACAAAAAAAAACCCAATAACCCTCCCCTTCCACACCCCAACATAGATTTAGATAGAAGATAGGTTGCTAGTATATTTAGTTTCAGCTACAAGAGAATGGTTGGTACAAAAGTTTAGGCTGTGAGTTCTTAATAAACTTTTGCACATAAACCCAGGATGTCAAGAATGGTTCTAATTGAACTAAAGCTGCTGAAGGTTTTATTTTTAAAAAGCTCATGATTAACTCATTGAAACACTCCCCCCACTGCAATTTTTGTCTTCTTTTTAACAATTAGTACCATTCTTCAAATTGCAGCAACTTGCAAGTGCTTTATAAACAACCATCTGCCTTATTGTATCTTCTCTGCTTTTCACTGTTTATCAATTTAAAAATGTAAAACACATTTATCAACACATTTATCAACAATGTAACAAATTCCCATCTGGGTTTATGAGATGCTCATCATTTCTTTCGAGAATCATGCTAACAATAATTATGAAACTATCTCTGAACCTTTTGAGTACTGTCATGTTACTGTGATGAACCAACCTACTGCCAATTGCTGCCTACAAACGAGAAGAGTTCACTGAAGCACATCTGACATAATCATTCCAGTAAAAAGTCTTCACAAACAGCAGATTTTGAAAGCAGATTTAGCATATGCAAATGAATATATTGCATGCAACAAAGATTCATATTTAAATCTCTTTTCCTTACTATTAAGTAGTTTTCAATCCTTGCTAAAGTGTCTGCCCACTACAAAGCAATGTTCAAGATATATGGACTGTCACAAACTGAAAAATGAGATTATAAAGACACTAAAAAACATCATTTAGATTTTCTGTGCTCTGCTTATAACAACATTTCTTTTGTTACCATGAGAAATTGTTTGAAAATAAGACTGAAGTAAAAGTATTTAAACTTTAATAAAAGATTTAATTAAATATAGGGCTAAGCAACAACCATTAAAGAGAAATTTGCCCAACATTTTCAACTTCCTGCCCCACATTCAGGTACTTTTAGTCCAACTCAAGCTTTCTGTATCCTGTTTCTGTTTCACACTCAACTGTCATGAATCAAAAATGACCAAGTCAGTATCAAAAAAATTCCTGTTACAAATAGGGTATGATATGTAACCAACAAGGTAAGATTTCCTAACGACATGCATTTATAATTTATCTTGGTGTCCAGAAAGTTAAACATCTCCCTTAAGCTCTTCCTCTGTGACATTTCAAAAGCCTCTACTCCATGTGGATTCTTCTGTGTCTAGTAAGACACGAGATCACACAGTAAATTTACTTTAAGGAACTTGCAGTCTCTCTTCTGTTCAGCTGCCGATTTTTGTCCAAACCGTATAATTTAATAATCATCTTCATCGACATTTATTTTAATGTAAAATTTTATTAAAGCAGAAAAAAACAAGAAAAAAATGAAACTTTTGCTAGTACATGAGGTACAGCAAGCACAAAGTATACTACCAGACTGCTACCAAAGGACACCTCACAGAATGCAATTTAGCCATGTTCAAAAATAAAGTTAAAAAAAAAAAACCTTCATTTCAAGGAGGCACTTTCACCCCGCCTAAAGTTAGGAAGGGCCTGTGCTATGTTTCCGGGGAGGTTTTTTACTTTCGTCATAACAGTTTACTTAACAGTGATACAAGGCACCAAAAATAAATAAATAAATAAAATAATAATCATGTCACACATGCTCAGACATTTGTTAAGTATCTGGAATCTAACTTCTCTGAATTTAATAATTTCTTCAGTGGTTCTAGCCAACCAGGGGGTGTATTAGGCATCCTATGAAAGGAAACAAGCATAAATCACCCCATATATTATATCACTACCAATTTATTTCATTCCCTCAGTAGGATTTTTTTTCCCCTACCAGTGAATAAACGGCAAAGACATAGCATTAAGTGAAGATACACAACATAATTTTGCTTAATTCACAGTGTAGAGCACATAATTTATTATATTAAAGTCTGACTAATCGGAGAAAACGGGGAACGTTTAGTGCTAAACTGTGTGTACTAAGAAACTGAAACTAGTGTAAGGATTTCTACTAATCATCTGCAAATTTTATTTGGAACTTGATCCTGCAGCCCTTATTCACAAGATCAGACCCATTGAGTTTATTCACATGAGCTTCGGCTGCAAGATTGGACCTTAAGTACTATCAGGTGCACGTGCAGCCTATCATCAGATTTTGGGTTATTCATGTAAGAAGCTACCCTTTCAAATGCAGACTACTTAATGCTTCCTTCTTCATTAACTTACATGTCCTCTTCTGCTGCTCTACGCTTTCATTTGTGCTATGTAAATAGCTTCTTTCTATCAGTCATCCAAACAAATAATGCTCTTTGCAACCAAGGAGGAAATTAGTAGCAGGTGAAAGCTTATTTTTTAGACTGTGTTGAGACCAAGCTGTTCTTGAACCTAAAGAGAATCTGGAGGAGGGGAAAAAAAAATACTCCTTAGCAATCTTAATTATGGATTGTCATTGTCATAATTCTACATACTTATTTTTTCACATACAAATATTAACCTTGATGGCTAATCTGCTTTATGATGCTCTGGACCTAAAATTATGTACATACTTTTAAAGCATTTTATTTGATGGAACAACACTTTTCTAATAATATAAAATTAACTGTACCTTATCAAATTTTTGACTTGAGTGTTCTACTGCTTGGTTTTCCACATCTGTTCTACCTAAACAGGAGGGTACTTGCTTGTACTACGGTGTGGTAATTGTAATTAAAGAGTAACCACAATTCTTTTGCTTCTGCACTTCTGCAGTTCAGCAAGGTAGCAGTCACAGGAGATGGCATATAATAGTCCCTGAACAGGACTACAACAGAAACATTTGTGCCATGATTCACATCAAAATCTGCATATTTACACATCTTTTTTCACTGTCTGAAAGACAGAGGTACTCAAGGAAGTTGGCAGTATAGGTAAAAAAAAACAACCAGAATCGGAAATTTTGAACGCTTCACTATTGTCTATTAGGAATACAGTTCATGAGGCTGCAAAACCAATTATGCACCTGAAATAACAGCTCAATGAATGAACAATAAAGAGATGCAAGTGAAGACATGGATGAATTGTTGAAATTTCCAAACAAGGCTATGGCAGAACTACACAGATAGCCTCACAGACAGAAGTTCACATATTTGCCTCACTTAACTGCAAAAAAAATCATGGCTTGCCAAATGAAAACATATTATTGCTCCCAGAGAGAACAACAGACCAGAAAGCGCACTCCTTAACATTGGTAAAATTTAGTGAAAACAGCCATCAGTATGTATGCTCCATGAAAATAATGCCTGAGGCAGGATGAGCAAATCCCCTTTAAAATTACAGAGTCAGTATGTAAAAACTGAACTAACTTTATAAAGAATTGTCACACTGAATATAGAAAACCTCAGGACCAATTCTACCAGTCTACCTACTTCATCTTTTCAGTATATGCTAAGCTACATGAAAGTCCACAAATGTGTATTAGAGCACACCTAAAGCCAGACAATGATGATTCAAAGCTGAAGATATAAAGCAACATGCAATTATGCCATTTTATGAATTATATCAGCTATTACTTCTCAAGCTACCAGTTTGTTAAACAGGTTCCACCCTAGACTACAAAATGTTTAATGAGAGGGTAATGTATTTCTTGAATACTATTCAACACCTATGTAAAAGACCCACCAAATTATTGCACAGAAGTCTTATCTTGTCAATAAATGAGAGATCACTGCCCAAACAAAGGGCCTTGTCCAGCAGTGTCCCCTAGGCTCATTCTGTGCCACACATGAGCCTGTGGAATAACCATGGCCTGCTGAGAGGACTGTGCAATATCAAACACCTAGCAAAGGCAGTAGATGAAAATGCAGGTGAGTTTCTTTTTGGGCTGAAAACACAAAACCAATAAACAGCTTGGAACAATTCACCCTGTTAGAATCCTGACCTCAGCCCTTCCTTGCCTCTTATCTACCAATATAAACAGTGTGCATTTGCAAAGATCACTCAAACCACAGCCAGAAGAGTGACTAAGTAAGGCAAAATGCACATGACAGATCACAGATGTCAGGCACCCACCCTGTGAACATACCCCACCCCCTGACTAAAGTGAAATCTCAAAAAGTCTTTCATATTATATGGGCTGAAAATGTGGCAGTCACAGCTCAGACGCACAGAGTGAAGAATTTGATGATGTTGTCAAACACCTACCTGAAGGTGTGGCAGTAGATCAGCCCACATGGAGACACATGAATTTTAAGTGACTTGAAGAGCACACAATTATATTTGGAAAATGAGGCTATTCAAAACACATGCCAAAGTCTGCACACAAAGAGCATGGAATAGGTGCCAATCTGTGTTCTGCTGGCAGAAATGCATAATACCAAGTAGGGCCCCTTAGAGACCCTAAAGGGTCAGTATGAGCTTTTCACGACAGATGCACAAACAGAAAGGCTACTTCCCCCTCAAAGCCTCTTGAGGAGCCATTGCAAGAAACTGGGAGACATAGCTATCCCTGGTAGATCCAGTGGCTTTACACATGAGCTGAATACAAAAGGTAAAACCTTGCATGACTAACATCCACTATGGGTTTCATAAGGAAATTCTTTGCAACACAACAGAGTGTGTGTACTTAAGTGGGGATCTGTATACTGCAGAATGTATACATGTGGCACCTAAAAGCTTTGTAGTATTAAGTGTATAGTATTGAAGTGTGCACATGTGAACCTTGGATTATGCTTCCTCCTTCTGTGGAAAGGAATAGACTGGGAGAGATTTTTACCCCTCCTACTTGCACTTAATTCATCCTGATATGCAAACTTGTGTTTGGGGAAATTCTCAGATTAGGCTTCATATCCCTACAAGGGCTGAAGAGAAAATGGAGAGTTATTTGTGTTATTTAGGCAATTGGATATAGACTTGTGATGTGCACTCATCTCTTGACCCTACATTCTCAAAATAATATCCCAGAGACCATCCTGTTATAACTAGAAAAAGGTATGTAATTATATATTTCTTCAGCTTCAATAAATACACCCTTGGCACCATCAGAAAACATACACAGCCATTTAGTAATAAATTTAGGTATATTCTTATCTACCCATCCAAGAAATGTATTCAAGATGTTCTAAACTTTGAGACAGTTGATGATTGGTTTTTATTTTTGAACATTAAATTTTTTTTCCTCTTTAGTAGAAAAGAAAATTTCAAAGATTAAGTGTCTAGTACATGAACAATCAAACATATCTCTGACTAGTCCAAAGTAACCTTAACAGAAAGGAAGTGGGGAGTGAAGTAATTCAAAGAATGTGTTTAATCCTTACTAAAACAACAACACAAATGAAAGAAGACAAGGGGCAAAGGTATTTTGCAAGTGTTTCTCCAAAGATGTGCCACAATGTTTCCCAAGAAAAATCACTGGACAACAACCCTAAGGGAAAGGCTCCAGTCTGTGTACTGAGCAACGTATCCCCTTTTGCAGGCCTCCAAAGGCCACAGGGTCTTTGGAGCTCTGGAACCTTCAGCAGTCACTGTGCTCAAATTGCTCCTTCTGTTGGGCAGGGTAGGTTATGACAGTGCAGTGGCATCTAAGCCACATGTATCTTGCATTCACTGAGATGATTTTCCTCTCATTCTGTCAATTCTCTGACTACTAAAACATTCCAAAGAAAAGCATGGTATTGAAATTTGAGCTATTTCCACACAGGAAAGAAACTACATAGCTAGTAGTCTCTACATTCTATCTCTACACAGGTCAAAGGAAGTATCAGTAGCATTCAAATATCTAATCATCAAATATCTGATTATCTGTCTAATTGCTTCTGTTATGCACTGGAGACTTGAGGAGAAATCAGTGAAACCAGCCAGTATATTTATCTTTAGCTAGAAAGTAAAACTCCACAGGGCTTCTCTACCCACTGCTTAGCCCTGAGGACAAAAAAATTAAGAAAAATACTACATAGCAGAATTTTTCCAATTTGTATAGTCTACATAGCTCCATTTTCTACTGTTTTAAACACAGAAGTCAGTGTATAATCTAAATTTCAGTTTGAACTATACAGAAAATAATGTAAGATACTGTTAGAGCATTAATATGCAACAAAGCATGAAATACCTTTTGTTAAATGACTGTAACCTCACTAAATCTTTCTCAAAATAATTGTTTTCATTGAGGAACATAAAAAAAAAAAAACCAGAATACTATAAATATGGATGCATTCACAACAATTCACATACCTCTCCAAGAGCTTCATAGCGCTTTTGGTTCCATCTATGCAAATCTTCACGATAATTAAAAACAAATGGTTCCCCAGTTTTTATGTGTCTTAGCTGTCCTTCTGTAAAAGAAACAATAAAATTATGCTGTAATACATTTCTTCATTAAAAGTAGGATGCACCTTACTGCTGAAAATTACTAATTTCAGAAAGAAAAATCTACAGGTAAAAATTAGGCTAATATCATTCCCTCACCTGTTTTGATTATAGTATCAACTTAAAAGTAAAAATAATTATATCACAGCAACAAAATACATTCCTCCTCAGGATATATATGCAAGATTAAGTATAACGTAAGTAATGATACTAAAATTACACCCAAGTATCAAACGTTCACCTGTTTTGCAAGAAAATTGTGAGGTCATCACATTCTAGCTATCCACTACCCTATATTCATAAGACAGCTACATTGAAGAGAATTATGAATAAAAACTGGGCCAGGGGCTAGACAGAGAGGAATTTTAGTTTTCTTCAAAATTAGCCTATTCACAAAAAAAAAAACATGTTAATTTGAAAAAAATATGTCAACATCTAAAATAAATATTTCAACTCTTAGCACAAAGCAATCAAAAAAAAACCTCTTAAAAATCAGTATTCAAGGAGATTATAACAGCAGAATTGTAAGCAAAATGCTTATGCTGAAGCAGCAGCAAAATGCCATTCTATTCTTACTCCCATTCCCATGAAACCTTGTGCAATTTTCTTCACTTATTGCACTAGTTTAGTAGCAAATTCAACCATATATGAAGATATGGATTGGGTTAAAACAGAAAGAATACCAAGGAAGCAAAGCACAGGAAATGGGTATCTTAGCAGTAATATTTCAGTTTATAAAACAAAACAGAAGTTACGATCACAGAGCACTTTAAAATTGAAATAAATCAGAAAAATGTTTAAAAGAAATCTATATAAGCACGTCCTGGAAAACTGAAATGTCTGCATTACAAAATAAATGTTTCTCAGCAAAATAACAAATTGCCAACTCAGTTCACTTATATTTCAGTTCATTTATATTTTATATTTTGAAAATTCTTGATATTTTAAATTAAATCTTCTCTGCCTACAAATATGCTTAGTTGAGATTTTTACCCAGACCTACCTTACCTCCTGGCCAGTGCCTTTTCCAGCTATTAAACTCCAGAGGAATATTTCTGCCCAACTTTATATCCCTATTGCAGGTCCCAATACCCTCTTCCCATTGTTTCATCATATTCTGCATTTAGCTGCTTCTTCTCAGCAAGTATGCCAGTCCTTGGCAGAGGAAGTTGTTCTCTCCATAAGGATATTGGAGCAAATATCAGGTTCATTTTCAAGACTTTCTTGGTTTCCTGGTACCCTTGTCTTCTTAGATTCTTTAAATCAGATGCAAATCTTTCTTACTTTTTCATTACAAAAAAAAAAAAAAGCCCCCATGATTATGACAAAAGAATGCAGGGTAGAACATTTGAATTAAAGCAAAATGCAGACCTCTGGCAACCTAATGACCAGTACAATATATATAAGGCTTTGCTCCCTTCTATGGAAATCACTCAGTCTGTGGGGTTAGTGATGGAATATTTAATAAAATCATTCTAAAACATCATTCCCCTAAATTTCAGCCCTTTTTATCAACCACATATGAACCATTAACTCTGAAGTCAGTAAGGAAGACAGTAGACACTGTGCAGATCTAAAAATAAGGAGCTGAAAAGTGACAGAGCTGAACCCCTCCCATCAAAGAAAGAGCATCACTTTCATGACACTTTTAGTCTCTAAGTACCTTCCTGTGAAAGCCATCAGGGTATTAAAAAGCTAAGTGTTGCATAAATGACTATCATTTAAAGGAAAGCTCTTTTTTTCTTTAAAAGTGCAAGATGTAAGACAGGCAGATTTAGAAACTAAAGTTCCTCTGTTCACAGAAAGACATGCAAAGAAGTATGATTGTAAATGTCCCCATTTGTCCTACAGGTTTCAAAAAATCTTGAAAAAGCCATTTCCTGGAGTCTGATAATACTTTTGCTTAGAAGCCTTCTTCTCTGTTGTATTTTAACATGTATGCACTGGAAATTATAAATATCATAAACTCCTTCAGTGTACAGATTAAGCTGGCATTAATTGTAGTCATTGCAAAAACTTAGTTGTACAGGCAAAACCATGATCTATACCAGAAGACTAAAAGCACATAGCTCATGGTTTCATCAATATAAATATAGGTGTTTTCCTATGGGTGTTAATGAAATAGCTGCAATAAACTATTGTCTGAATAATAATTCCTTTTGTATATGTAAAAATGAGTCACGAAATAAAGTATTACTTAAATAACTGACTACTCTTTAGTCTTACTTTTTAACATGACAAAAAGAAAAATAACTTTTAATTTCTGTAAAGGAAAACAAGAAATTGAAGATGCTTTAGAAGTACATACAGTATAAACTTACATTACTGTATAAAGAGGATTTTTTGACAATTTTATTGAACTAAAAAATTACTACTTAGATTTTTAAGTCTATTACACTAACCCTTATGATTTTATTCTTAACAGAAAAATGTGAAATTCTAATAAGGATTTATAAGGTATAATCAAAGTTCTGATAACCTCTTAACATTATTCTAAGTACAGTCTTTACAAAGCATATACAACTCACTTTCATTAAAACCATACTCAAATCCTTCCAGAGTATCAGGGAATTCAAGTGGTGGTTCATCTTTTTTCATCAGTTCATCCAAGTCTATTCTAGACAATAGATCTAAAAAAGGGAAGAAAAGAAAAATGACACATTCCATGGTATGTCTGCTGTATCTCACTGTTTTCACTGAGAAAATGCCTCTATTCAATTTTCTAGATCTTAAAAGCAGAAGGACAATCTCTGTAGAAGTAAACACTGGACTGCCTTACGCAAAATCTTGTGCCAGATTTAACAACTGTGTCTGAACTTCAATATATCTTATTTATCCAGCTCTAATGCAGCTCAAAAAGGGCCCGGGGACAGAGAAGTCATCCAATAGTAATTTGGTTCAATGATTATTTTCCTCAATGTTTTAAACATATATCTCATTTCTAGTATGCAGCACAGTGTTAATACAAATTTACTACTATTCTACCTGGCTTCAATATCACATCATTGATGCATTCTTGCTTGTCTGCCTAAATACTTCAGGTTATCAAATGCATGTTATCTCCCAGGCATGTACCAGCTGCGATCACAACACTCCTTAACCCTTCTCCTTCGATGCCCAAAGAGTTGCTCCCCCTCCTTAGTAATTCCGAAGTTAATGAAGTTTGCCATTCATTTTATTGTAAACCATGATACTCAGATCCTGTTAGGACTTCCTATTTTCAGAGATACCCTAGTACTACCTGCATTCATTAATGTAAGTACACTAACATAAGTGCATCCTGTGTTATTTATTCTTAGATTTAAGGATTTAAATTCAACCAGAGCAAGCATGTAAGTATGTTTTCCTTATGTCTCATTACTACACAGCCATGGCGTACACAGACTACAGCATGTAATATCGTTCTCTTTTCATTGCTTAACACCAACACAATCCAATGCTATCATTTCATTGTATTTTCTAACTATTAAAATTACATTATTAATAAAAATTAATCAGTAAATGATGCAGGACTCTACTGAAATACATTTCAGTACTTCCCTTGAAGATTATTTATTATACACCACAAGACCTTATATAAGGTTTATATATAAATATATATATATTATATAGTTAGATATATATTTTATATATATATATATATATATATAAAATTATATTTTTACATTAAGAAGTGCTACACTGGTCTTATGCTTCTATTGTTTATGAATCAGGATGTGTATTACAAACTGCCTTAAGAATTCTAAGTATATTGCTTTACCACCTCTGCCACCCATATTGGTGACTCAATGGAACAAAAACAGCTTTAAAAGGCCCATTTTCTTTAAACTGGCATTATTTGGCATTAACTATTCTTTCTTTTATCTTTAAAAATAACTATTTAAATAAGTTTCTTATTGTTACATTTTGCCTTAACTTTGCTTAGTCTTACTGTCAGTGACATGCTTACAAATTGAGAATCACAGAATGGCTAATGGAAGGGGCATGGGCTCATCTAGTCCAATGGCCCTGCTCCAGCAGGGACACCTAGAACATGGGGCACAGGGTGGCATTCAGGTAGGTTTGGAAGATCTCCAGAGAAGGAGACTCCACAGCCTCTCTGGGCAGCCTGTGCCAGGGCTCTGGCAGGCT
>JAWLRI010000560.1:1512586-1530676 GCA_034781795.1 Crypturellus tataupa
GAAGACTGGAGTGATGCTGGCTTTTTTCCAGTCCTCCGGCACCTCCTCACTCTCTATGACCTCTCAAAGATGATGGAGGGTGGCTGAGCAATGACCCCTGCCAGTTCCCTCAGTACTCTTGGGTGCATCCCATCCAGGCCCTTAGATTTATGGGTGTCCAGTTTGCCTAAATAATCCTTAACCCAATCCTCCTCGAACAGCGAAAAGTCCTCCTCTCTTGGTTCTCTCTCTTATCTCCAGGCTCCATACTGGCCTTAGCAGTAAAGACTGAGGCAAAGAAGATATTTAGTAGCTCTGCCTTCTCTGCATCCTCTGTCATGAAGGCACCCTCCCCATTCAGAAGTAGACTAACATTTTCCCTAGTCTTCCTCTTGTTGCTGATGTGAAGCCCTTCCCATCGCTCCTGACATCTCTCGCTAATTTTAATTCCAAATGGGCCTTGGCCTTCCTCGTTGCACCTCTGCATTCTCTGACAATGTTTCTATATTCTTCCCATGAGGTCTGACCCTTCTTCCACATTACATACGTGCTCTTTTTCTCATAAAGTTTGCCCAATAGCTCCTTGCCCATCCACACAGATCTCCTGCCTGGCTTCCTTCACTTTTTTCTTATAGGAATGCACTGATCCTGACCTTGGAGAAAGTGATGCTTGAATAGTAGCCAACTCTCTTGGACTTCTTTTCTTCTAGGACCCTTGCCCAGGGGACTCCTTCGAGAAGTTCCCTGAAGATATGAAAGTTAGCAAAGTCCAGGGTTGCAATCCTGTTTGTTGTCCAGCTTCCTCCTCGCAGGATCATGGATTCCATCATCTCATGGTCACTGCAGCCAAGACTGCCCCCAACCTTCACATTTCCCACTAGACCATCTCCATTTGTTAGTATCCGGTCTAGCACCACCACACCCCTTGTTGGTTCATCAACCACCTGTATCAAGAAGTTATCCGTCTGCAATGCTCTTCAGGAACCTCCTGGACTGTCTGTTCCCAGCTATGTGATTATCCCAGCAGACATCAGGGTGGTTGAAGTCCCCATAAATTACCCAAGTTACCTAAGCTGAACACTGATATAACAACTCTCCAAAATTAGCTTCCACACTCTTGACATTTCCTTGACTACAACACTTCTGGTTCCTCTGGCATTCGCTCTGGCGCCCATACGATTCTCCAGTTCCTTCTTTCCTATGATCTTCCACTCAGCAATGCTGAGTGGGTGACCAAAGATCACCTGTATGGTCACTCGCACTGAATGTCTCTCCAACCCATACAATGGTATCTGAGCCTTTCTGCGATATCTAAATATGCAGAAATACAACTACTGGGTGCAATCGGGGAATTTCTGAATGTGCTTTCTCAGTAGTGCTCCCTTTTACATCAGATCTATTTAATAGCAAAGCCCCCTAACATTCAGTTACACTGCTTCTTGTGTGTTACCCCTTGGAAGTTTTGGGGGGAAACTGCTTTGGTCCTCAGCCAAATAACAGAACAACAGAGACAAAAACTCTCTCAAAGAACTTTTTGCCAACAGCCTTTAAAAATCATATGCTTTCCTCCTCCACTGTCACTACATCAAGACAGTCTAATGGTCTTGGACACTGCTTCCTCTCCTTGGAAAAAGACTCCAGCCATTTCTCCCCTAGAATTTAATTTCATCATAGTTTTCATGTCTTCTTACTACGACCTGGTTGAAAGTGTATTTACACAAGATGCCAGATGCTATACCACAAAATATCCATCTTCTGAGGAGCAAGGACAATACTGTATAAGATGCATATTAACCCTACCCACAGTATGTAAAGCTACAACTGCACAGTCACTCCATAAAAACTCAACCAGCCTATTTCAACTACCTAACCCTTCCTGGGTAATTTTTTCACGTTAAAAGTAGCTAAAAACATGCTACTAACTTTGAGATTCACGTAAGATGTTGTCCATCACTCTCACTTAGAGATCTTTGACTCTCAAGCTCAAATCCAGGCTGTTTGTTAGCTTACTTGTAGGTTTAGTCAGCTCAATATACTTCCAAATTTGAAAACTACTGCCTACATATTTTTTTTTTACTGAAGAAAATGACTCCACTAAGTCACCTAGGTCCCATAATTTTTTTAATGAAAAAAAAGAAACAAATCCAAAATAGAAAATTTTAGAAAACCAATATGGAAATCAATGTTCTGAAAATATTTTTTCCACTAACATTCTGCAAAGAGATTTTTGAGAGCTGTCATTTGGTTACACAAATATAAAACATAAGTGGCACAAAATTGAAATGCTACCTCACAGAAACTAAGAATGCTACTGCACCGGTCAACTTTGTCCACGGATAATTATGAAAACTATAAAATTAGTGGCTATCTTATTCTGTTACTTCTCTTACTGATACAAAGTTGTTACTACCCACCAATACAAAAGATACCAAAAGCATTTTTTGTATATTTTTTGTTAAGAATATTTTGCCTTATAAAATTATTGATAATGGGACAGTATTAGACAAAAAGCACTAAAGTCTCTTCCAGTATCACAACTCACATCTATATGCTATTTTCCATTACTTAATTTTAATAATTGATTCTTAAATACCTCATATTTATGAAAAAAGACAGCAAACAGATTCATACCTTTTAATGCAGTCGTCTTTTCTTTTTCATCTGGGCCTCCTTGCTGGAGTTGAGCCATCCTTACCCAAACTGTTAACAAAATTAAAGCACTTAAGTAAATACACATCAGTCTTCAAAGGATGATCTGAAAATGATCAGGAGTTAGAAATTAGGCAAATTTATTGACTTCTACTTCAAAAGTTCCTTGTTACAGTATAGATCACAAAAAAGTACTTATTTCAAAATCAAAACTTCAAAGAAAGAGTATAACCCTTATGATATGAAATTAAAATTGACTTTTTCTTCTCCATTAAAACCTATATTGACATTATAAGCTCTCCTCACACCATGGGGAATTAAGAATTTTTGCAAAGTCTAACACACATTGCTCTGTTGGGTTTGGTCAAAGACTCGAGTTCACAAGAATGAAGTGTAGCTTCTACCTAGCAGAACTTCTATCTAATTGATGCTCCTTTTCACCATCTCGAGTAAGACTCGGGTAAATATTAGCCTTTTTGAGCAGCTGCACAGCTATAAGTCCAACACAGAAGACATGCCCAAAACATGTTTAACAGAACTGGCAAAATTTTTGCCCCCTCCCCTCATCCCCCTTTTTTCTCTTCTCCTCTTCACTTAATTCCATTTATTATTCTTCCTGGATCATACAGTGCTAGTAAAAGTGCATGGAACAAATTTAAAGCATTATCTGTGTTTTAAAAAGCAGGCTGGTGTCCAGCTATATAGATCCCTCAATATATCCAAGGTGGGAATTCACATGCAAAATATATTTCTTATTTTTTCCTATTTCATAGAAGGGAGCCCAGACATTCTAGTTTGGTATCCCTTTCACCTCAAATCTGACAAAAAGGGCGCAAAGTACCATATGAAAATCACCACTTCTTCCTTTTCAATGAAAAGGCTTCTATGCCTTGAAACCTTTTGGCCTTCATCCTTTTGGGGTATTTATCTGTCAGTCACTATCGACTGGTTTTATTCTTCTACCCAATATATTTTAACCGCAATGACTCCGCACGAACCCTATCGCAGGAGCTCCCTGAAATTTACAACTGAAAGAACCACTGAACAATTTCTTTTAAGTAGCATTGTAACCAAAGAGAAACTAACAAAAAATAAGGCAAGATAAAGATATATGTGGTGGGTGACTATTCTGTATTTTACTTAGAGAAAACCAAAGAAATCTTATTCTCAATAAAAAGTGACAGCAATTTAGGGGGTTCAGAATAACTAAAAAGAGAAAAAAAAATCTTAAAACTTGAGTTTTGAGACAGTCCAAAAAAAAAAAAAAAATCCATCATACGAGGATTTACCCAGGGGAAACTCTGACACCTTCCTTCGCTCCTGTGCACAAAGCTGTTCAGATGAAGCTGACAGGAAATGACAGTGCTCTGTCAAAAGCAGGATCACAGTGGGTCATCTCCTCACTCCTCTGGAACTGCTACTTACATCTCGCACCTTTCAAATTATGGTGCAATTCAACACCATCTTCTTACAACGTACACATTTTAGCCAATACTTTAATCTTATTAGCACTCATAACAAGAATAATCAACAAAAAATAACCAAAACAGAGACAAGGGAGTATTTTCTGGCACATAACCTACTCAATATAAATATTAAAATGACTGAAATGTCAATTCACATGCATGGCATTTCCAAAAGAATTTTCTGAGATGCTTCCAAATAGTTCACAGATAAAAGGTCACCAAACAGGAAATCCTGGCCTTCCTCAGGATGTATATTTGCAGCACAACACATCTATTTCAGTAGAGCATTATAAAACAAGTAAAAACCCCACTTACAGAAGTAAAGGACACAACTCCTGGCATTCTGCCCCTACAGTTGGGGAGTGGGTACATTAATCAGAAAAAGCGACTGTGGAGACAACCCGCTCTGCTGTGGTTCCCCCGCTCTGCTATAGGAACAGGGTAGACAAAAACAAATGGCCACCACCCCACACTGAAATTCAGCAGTAAGAGAGAAAATTTCCAGTCTTTCCTGAAAAAGAAGTAAAAAACTGTAGCAACAGCCACTGGAGGGAGGACTTGATATTAGAATGAGAATGAAATAAGCACACAGTATTTATGTACTATTTGTCTGAACACAGCACTTTGATGAATCCTCCACTGATACTTGTTTAAGTGGTGAATATAAGAAATTAGATGAGAGGGTTGGATTCCCTTTCTTTGACAAACAGACACTGAATCAACTACAGTAGGATGGTGCAGAAATGAAAAGGGGGAAAATTATAAAGCTCTCTGAATGGTTACTTAAAGGCAAGAGCAAGAACTAGAGTTTATATACAAGGAAGTTATATTTATTTGTATGTATCTTGCCAGATATGCTACCAAAACATATCTTGTGTTCAGTGCCTCTTCATCCCCACTGCCCGACAACACTGAAAATGATTCACTATCAGAAATACTTTGATTTCATGATTTCAATGCTGCTAATGCTCTAGTTGATCAAAAACACAGAACAAGGAGAACTGCATTTTCATCTTATTCCTGTTAATACAACTGCAGAATAGAGGGTTGACAAAGATATGGTCATTTAAAACGTAAAATAAATAAATAAATAACATAATAGTATCAGTTACTGCAATCACTCTCTGGATTGGCTCAACCAAACTACAACAGTAATATCCTTAGTATCACTTTCTGACTAATTAGATTTTATCTAGTCACACTCACAGGGTACTTTCTACAGATGACATCAGTAAAATCTACTTCTGTTAAAGTTCTCCTTCTCCTCACTTGTATGGCCCTATAGCTTTGTGAAACTTCAGCTGCCAATACCAATTATATCTAGCCTGCCTTAGCCTAAAAGTTTTGAAGTATTTGAGCTATGTCCACTCTCTTTCTTAAGGAGGAGATTCACAGACAATGTATCTTCTGTTCAGATTTGCTGATATTAATGAGCTCTGAGCTAAGGGAATTAGCAACCCCAATTTCACCAGCAACTGTTGCTTACGCAGGGCTGAGTTAACATGATTCCATGTGCTGAAATTTTAATTATTTCTGCTTAACTTACTTGAAATGCTGGAAATAACCTGCATAAACACATGCCTGCAAACACAATCAAATAAATGTGTTAAAAGAACATAAAAATATGCAGCACAACCTCAACACAGGCTCTAAGAGGTTTAACACTGATGCTTTAATCAAATGAACACATGAGGTTGAAAATGAGCAAAAAGCTTTTCTGCAGTAGCAGAATGCAAAACAAAGTATTCTCTTCAATATCTATTATCTGCTGAGGCAGTGAAACTGGAAGAATATTACACAGGAGAACCTTATTCACTCTAGGCATTTGGGTATTCTTATGGGAACAACCAAGCCCTACAGAACATTTGTTTTAACTTATTTCTGTATATTCCCAATTTGCTAGGCACTCAACCTGAATGATTCCAGTCTTCTGAACTACAGACCACTGGATCCCCTTTTTAAGAAAATCTTTGAAAAACAACTCATGGGTCTTTCAAGTTCAGTATCCCAAGATCCCAAGTCCTTGATGACTCGGATATCAGGCTGAGTTTCACCCTGCCTTAGTCTCTTCCAAAAGGCCAGAAAGAACGTCCATGCATAGTGCTGGGGAAAACAATGAATTAATGTTTATAGAAACATTACAGAAACATCTTTCAATTAAAGCCTTGTAATAAAAGCTCTTGCAATATTCACTACTGCTATATTCATTGCAAGATCTGGATTGTGCTGTTGAATTAGTGCACAGGACTACATATTAAGTAGTGAGGAGAATATACTAACTCAGTGAATAGTTGTGTAAAATGGTCTGTGTTTACAGAACTATATTTCATTATAGTGTACCTCAAAAGAATAAATAATTTTAGCACAACGTTACTTGATAATATAGCTGAAGTTGCCCTGTGATGGTCTATAAGACTGTTTTTGGTGAATTTTTAGGTAATTGTATTACATGGTTTTATCTCAACAAGATTCTGTCTTGAAAGAGAAGGTGAAAAACATTGACCCTCATCATTGTACACACTGAAGAATTACAAGACAATACCATAACTTTTAATCTTTTTTTTTTTCTTATAACATCAACTTCTTTCAAGCCAATCCCATGAGTTAACTAGAAGAGGAAAGGACCTCCAAATACAGGAAAACTCTGAGACTATGTAAAGACCGTTCTCTTAGGAAGACATTAAAGTGGTTTGCAGCTAAAACAAACAGAGAAAGACTAGAAAATTCTCGGAAAATGCTTAGGCTGTCATTAAAAGCTGCTAAAAAAAGGCCATATGTACATGTGTCTAGTACTTTAAAATAACTTAAAAAAAAAAACTATTTCTGCTGTTGCTTTTAAGTAATAAATACTTCCAACTTTCAGAAGGCCCATCTGCCATTAATCAAAGACTCTAGAAAATAAGACAGAGAGCAGAGGTGGATGCAATGGATCCAGCAAAGTATCCCCAAGCCTGGTACACAGTAAAGTTTATAATTCTACTGTCTGCAGCTTCTGCACTTGCAGGACACTCGACTCTTCTACTTTATCATTTCTCCTAGCTTTAATCGAGCTGTACCTCGACTTACTTGGCTGTCCTCTGGCTGAGGCATCAGAGCTGTACTAAAAAATGCTTCATTTCAACCACCTACGAGGTCAGCTTTATGCCTGGCTTGCCATAAAGACACATCACATTACTATATATACATACATAAGCAGTGCAAAAGACATAAAGATGTTGTCCACATAGTTCATTATTTATGATCAGTTTGATGATAAGATAATGGCACACTTTTGGAATCAGTAAATTG
The DNA here is from genome assembly GCA_034781795.1 of Crypturellus tataupa. Taxonomy (NCBI): domain Eukaryota; kingdom Metazoa; phylum Chordata; class Aves; order Tinamiformes; family Tinamidae; genus Crypturellus; species Crypturellus tataupa. The sequence continues at coordinate 1,519,969 of JAWLRI010000560.1, forward strand.
CTTTTCAGAATAAGCCAAAGAAAGCCTCATTTTTCTGTTTTCAAACAATATCATAACTACATTTCCATGTAACCACATAATAACAAACAGTACCATAATGATATTTTTCTCTCACAGAGTAAATCTTAAAAATTGGAAATATTTCATTAATAGCCTAAATCAGTAACTGCATCTGGACTTTCCTAGCTAGCTCTGCTATTGTCTATTATCCAACCCTGCGATCCCTGCACAGGTCCAAGATCACTAAAAAATGAATCACAGAATAGCCTGGGTTGGAAGGGATTTCTGGCCATCATCTAGCCCAACCTTCTGTCAAAAGCAGGGCCTCAGATTAGGTAATGCAGGGCCCCAACAGGGTCTTGAGTATCTCCAGTGAGGGAAATTCCAACACTTCTATAGTGAACTTAGTCTGATGTTTAATTTTCTTCTATCCAGATGCAATTTCCTTTGAAAAACTTGTGTGCATTTCCCCTTGTCCGGTCACTGTGCACCCTTGTGAAGAGAAGACAGCTTCTTTTCTATAACCGCCTTCTAGGTACTGGAGGACTGATTAAATCCTGGACCCTTCCTTAGGTTGAAGAAATTCTTTCAAAACTTTTGCAACTCTTGTTGGCCCAGTCTTCCAGCTGGCATGGTGTATGACTGGTGTTCTCAAACAAATAATGGTCATAATGAATCTATTTCATTTACACTTTTGACTTAGCTGTGAATCCCCACTGAGGAGGAAAACTGTCTGATATTTTTTTTTTTTTTAAAGCAGAGACCCTTATATTTCCCTCAGGTATCATCTGCTAAGCTAAGCCACCTGTGCTTAACAGCCTTCCTTCTAGAAAGACATATGATCTCAACTTACAGTCAGCAAGAGGCCACCACTTCCTTATATAAAAAACTCAATCCGAAAAGTTAGGCACTGTCTTTTGTAGTTTATTTCCAGTTTCACCAGCTCAGGTTTCAGGCAGCATAGCATACTATGCTTCTTTATCCAAAAACAAAAGTTTCTCCCTATTTCTCTCTTCATTAGATGTTACAATCAAGTCGCATTACACTTTTTTATTTTTTCTGATACACAAGTTTAGCAGAGTCTCTCACTGTAAAATGTTTGCTCTAACTCCTAAGCCATTTTTTTCCAGTTTCTGTGTCCCTTTCAATTTTGCCAGTACTAAGTGACAGCATGATGTAAGCCAAACACAGCCAGAGTGGCAAATTCACATAAACAATTCCCTCATTTTTCTCCATTTCTTTATTTTAGTTCTGAAAATCTGATTTGCCATTTAGATTGTGCAGACCAAACTTACTAAACTTCTGTATAATATCAAATACACCTGAATTTTTTTATTACTTATTACAATGGCTTGATAACAACCTTTAGTGGTAATGACTTTACATTATTTCCTGAGATTACTGCTAAAGCAGTATTTACTCAAGACTACCACTCCTGAAAAATGAGTTTTTTCAGAAAGACATTAAATATCCCAGTAAGTGGTTATTTTACTCAAACTAAACAATCTTGAAGTTTGAATGAGATTATCTTAAAGTACTCATCTTACATAATTTTAACTCTATTATACTAAAACAGTAAACTTAATCAAGAAAACTGAGAACCTGAAAGAATAAAATGTCGTTTAATTATTCATTAATAGAACTTTCCATCAGGATTCCATTGTTTTATATAGGTTTTGACAATCAGTTAAGCAGTCTATAACTGCCTGAGTTGACCCATCATCTTCTATCAAATATTGATACACATGAGCACTTCTCTCATCTTGTAAAATTTCCTTCTTTTATGTATTTAAAATGAGTAGAAGCAGAGAGAGGACTTCCTTTAATGTCTCCTTTATTTTTCTTTTTGTCCAAGTTAATAAAAAAATCTCTTTCACAAATGACAATGAGTTATCATTAAAACGAAATATCACAGGAAGTAGTGAACTCTTCACTTCTTAAACAATTTTAGTTAGAGACTGGAGGTCTTAGAGGAGAATCATATCTGAAAAAACTGCTATAACATAGTTCATCCAGAAAGAACAGTAATTACATGAAAAAGGTAAACAAACTATTGCGTTACTCTACCTTTATGCCACCTTAAGATCACAGATAGATAAAACTTAAACCAAAAGAGTCCGTGCAAATATAATACAAGCATACTAAGGTCTGTCTATATTAGCGGTACTTACTTTTATATCCTCCTCTACAGTAGCTGATCACGTTGCTTCCTGAGTATACATGAAAATTAATGCAAGGAAAGCAAAGCTACATGATATGATGTGCTAAAAGACTCAATGCCAGCCTGGCCCAGCGTAACAAGAGACTACTGAAAACCACATTATAGGCAATACAAACAGTTCATCACGCAGCTGATGAAGTTCAAGAAAACCTACAGGTGCTGCAATAACAGTAGCTTAATCCTTACGTAAACAACAATCTGTATTTAAAAATGAAATGAAAGCTATACTGAGCATTAAAAGATCATGTCAGGAGCATAAACACAGTCCATAAAGAAAACTATCACTAGCAAGCAAATTTACAGCACAGCAAAAAACTGTTTCAATAATTCAAACTATGAGTAAAAATGTAACCATTGCAAATACAAAGCACTGCAAAAATAAACTACCAAATGAAAGCAGAAGAAATGTTCTCCAGTAAAAAATTATCTTAGGTATGTGTAATAGTCTGAAGAGGTTGTTTTTTGTCCTGAATCCCTTTTGCTCAGAAGGAAGAAAAAGTAAGAGAAACAAACCCTGGAGAGAAACCAGAATTTTCAGACTTCCCATACTTTGGATACAAAAGAAGGATACAATAGAACTTTAAATGAGGAACAAAGCATATGGAAAACATGTTTTGTTGTGTCCATGTGTGGGGTTTTTGAGTAAAAGTTTATAGAAAGTTTAGTGATAGAGTTTAGTGATAGAACGAGTCTGAGAAACACTTTCTTTATCTTAGAAAGACTGATCATAGTCCTGACAAAAACCCAGAGGATGAGAAAAAGTTCTGATTAGGACCCAAAAAAATAAGGAGAGCAAGGGTAGGTAAGTATCGCTAATATAGACACAATTCTCAAAGTACCTAAAAAGGTAACAAGTATAAACTACACTTCCCAAATTGATTTAAAATTAGGACATATGCTTTAAATCCAAATCCAAAAACATTTATGACAGAAAAATATTATTCCTATATTCCCGATAAAATCTGTTTTGAGTAGCAAGGTACTTAATTACTAAGAGAATCAGGTATAAACCTGATTCAAATAGAGAGGAACTGTGAAATATGTTAAAATTCAAAGTAACTAAAAAAGACTGAACTTTAAAATCTGCTATTTCTCAGTCTTGCAAGACTCACTTAAGCAAATGCCTCCATTCCAACAGGTACAATTTTTGTGTTATTCTCTCTGAAGCTACACAAAACACAATGAATATTGGTTTAAGCTGTCATCATTTGGAAAATGGAAATTCCACAATTTAGCAGAAGCAAGGAAATATTTTCTAGAGTCCATGTATCTAAAGTTGCTCAAAAGTTGCTCAGAGAGACTGTGGAGTCTCCAACCTTTGAGATTATGAAATTTGAAATTATGAAAAATTTAAAATTGCATAATAAATGAACATGAAGAAAGCATGCACATGTAGAACTAAAAAACATGTGATAGTTACATCCCAACGTAGCAATGAACGGCTTATAAATAAACACTATGAGGAGTCTGTGGATGAGCAAGATTGAGTATTGAGATCTTAGGGGTTTCAGTTTCAGTTTTGCATTCTCAAGAATTTCTTTCCCATCCTTCAATTCATGTGAAACATCCAAAATGTATCACCATGAAACTGTCAAAACCATCAGGTCCACAGCCATGACAAATTTGTGAAAGCTGACAACACTGGATATTACTCATTCTACTGGTAACCATTATTTTTAGTACATTAAAATACCTTGAAGCTGATTAAAAATCACCTTGCAGAGGGTGAATAAAGCCTTTTAAAAGCATCTCTATTGTCATTCCATAGATAGAAGTGTATGTTAAATATAGGTAGCATATATTACAGAGAAATTACTAAAAATTTTGAAATCAAGTCCTCAAGTATCAGGAAATAGCGGAGTTAAGGTTGCTTGCACCAACGTACTTCAGCTCTCCTGTGTACAGGCATTAAAATCCAGTTGTACACAAATACAAATGAGAAAATCAAAATTAAGAAATCATCTCATTCGCCCTTACTTCTCAGTATTATGTATATCTATACACTTGCCCAACACAGCAAATCTAAACCTTTATTTTTTAATACTAATGCTGCACACTCCACAACCTGGCTTTATGCTCACATGGTCAGCTAAGCTCATGCTTGTATCACCTTGAACTTCACCAGACAGACATCCAACACGTCAAGCCTCCTGCCTCTTGCTCCACTTCATGCAGCTGTGCCTCGCAGCCCTGCAGAACGAGATACAAGGGGAGACCTCTCCCGCAACAGTTTTGATTCTCCTCTCCATGCAAGGGGTATGGGAGTACCCATCTTCCAGTACCTACAGAGAAAACATCCTTCATATTTCTTGATGACTACTGAACTAGCTGATTTAACTTAGTATTTTTTCTTTAAACAGAAATCTGCTCCAATGTTAAACTATCGTTCTTCCCTATCACAAGGTCTTCTGCTTCAGCCCTTTACATCTTGATTTACAGACACTGAGAAAGTTTATGCTCCTTTTCTTTGTAGTATCCTTTCCCGTAACTGGAGATTACTCTCATCTCTTTTTTAGTCTTCCCTAGTCTGATCAAACTGGGGCTCTTTCCAACTTTGCATGTTACATTTTTTCCCTAGGCTTCTGAGCACTTTTCCTCAGCTATTCCCCCCCAAAAAACCTCTTGAACTGTCTCAAAATCTTTCTTAAGTGTGATGCCAAAACTGACCAGAGAGCACCAGCTAAGGCCTGAGTAGTATGGAGTAAAGTGAAATTATCATGTAACGTCCAAATATGGCACTTCTAGATATGCATTTTAGTAGTATAATTACCTTTTTTTTTTTCTTTTTTAGAAGCACAGTATTATTGACACATATTCTGATTACGATTCATCTAAAAATCTGGAATCCTTTTTTTTTTTCCTAAAACTATTACTATTTTGTATTTATGGAGGGAAGTATCTAATCTAAGCACAGCACTTTGCATTTGTCCTTTTAAACTGCATTATTTATTTCATGTTGCTTCTCTAATTTTTTAAGCCTCTAAAATTCTAAATTTATCCTTTACAGAACTCAAATCCTCTCTCAGTTTACTGCTTGCTGTAAAATTAATACATGTACTTGCTATGCCACCATCACCCAAGCCATTAACCAAGTGAAGACGTAATCACATTTGTTCTCTCCCACTGGACTTCTTCCTTTGCCAAAGCACAGAAAGCAGGTTCTCACTTGATAAGGGGCTATCCGTTTTTTTTGTCTGACCTTTCTGTCTTCAGCTCCAAGCATGACCCTAATATTCCTCCTATCCCCAATTCCTCTTCCCACACAGGTAAGTGTCTCTTCATCACTCTCCTTTCTCTCTCACTAGCTCCTTATTCCATTTTGCCTTATTCCACTCTGAGACCATTCCAATCTCCTCCAAGCTGTCCTAGCTTGTCCTTTAATCTCAAGAGCTTCAACTGAGACACTGCTAACTCAAGTGCTCATTTCAACCTCCCGGTTGTCCACTTTAATGAGTCAGCTGGTCTCATCCTTCTAGCTATTACCAAACCAATGAGGACACTGCTGAGTATCTGGCCAAACCACGTTCCCTGTTCTCCACCCACCCACAAGCCAATCCAAACCACACTGGGGAGGCATTGCAGAAGTTCAGCTTTACAGCCCAGTGCTGGAACAAGCTTTCTGAGTGCTTCTCTGCAGCTGGTGCTCGAGTCCAACCAACAGAAAAGGTCAGAGTATGTTGCTACGGGTAGAATAACTTCTTCAGGCTTGCTAAACCTGAGGAAGTTGATATGTGACACAAAAGCAGACCTTGCTATAACCCAGGTTTCTTAACCAAAACACAGAGGTACTGTAGTACAGAATCATGTATGCTAGAAGGTACCTGTGGACGCCATCTACTCCAGCCTCCTGCTAAAAGCTGGTCTAATAAGAGTAGAATGCTTAGGAACTAATCCAGACAACTTCTGAACACATCCAAGGATTAAGATTCCACAGCTTTTCTTGTGCTCATTCCCACATTTGGTCACCCTCAAAATTATTTATTTTTAAACAGTCAAATCATTAAAATTTATCCTGTATTCTATATTACTATAGAATTCTATATTACTGTGAGATGTGCAAGTTAAAACAAGCAAACAAGAACAAGAAATATGATGTTATATACATCACAACTCTTTTCTGGAAAGCTTAAATACTGCCACACACTCAATATTCCTGTCAACAGTAGTATCTAGAGCACTACTGATGTAGAGCTTTGAGAAAATTAACAAAATGTTCTCTAAGTGTTTCCACTGGACATCAAGTTGTCAAAATTAGAACTTCTCACAGGAATTAAAAAAATCATTTTCTGTCCAATTCAAGACAGGTATTTAAGCTATCGTTCTCACTTCGAGAAAATGACCTTGAATCACTAAGGAACAAGTTTTCCATCACATGCTCTCTTCTGTGCTGCCCTACTCTTCAATAATTCAAATTACTGGTTACTTTGGTGTGTCACAGTCACTCCTTAAGAATTTATCCAAATTTTGATCATTGCTTAAATATCCACTAAGCTAAAAATAAACAAATAAGTAAAAAAGATGAAGAATATAATTAATAAAACAAATAATGAGAAGAGAATAAAACATAAAAGGAAAAACAAAATCCTTAACTGCCCACAGACTGATGTTAGGAAGATAATGAACAGGAACTTAAAATACTCTTTCTGGTGCATCTATCTGGTAATTGTGAAGCTGGTGGGATGATTCATATGAAAGAAGTGTTCAAAATCAAGAGATATAACCTATTCAGAAACGCAGCAATGGAGAACAAATGGCATTGTATGTCAAAAATATCAAAAAATGTCTGAGTCACTGACAACAGAAAATCAAGTCTTAAGAAATAAAAGTCAGAATGCTAGCTGGGGTTTGCTACAGATGCTAAATCCCACGTACTATGGCGGTTAAACATCTATTGCATCTAGTTGGAAATAAAGTTTCATGTGGACACAAGACTGAGATAACCAGAAACTTTCATGCTGCCATGCTTGAAATTTCTGAAAATTGAGGACAATTTCTTATGCTGAGGATTTCTTATCCAACCCAAGGGAAAACTGTTGGACTTCATCTGGACAGATAACAAGTACCCCACTGTGCCATAGAGAACAAATACAGAACAAAGACTCTTCCTGCCCCCAGGTCTTGGAATCAAAGACCAGATTCCCAAGCACATTTTTGCAAAATGACTTAAGCAGTCCCACCCCCTACTTGTGCTACCCGCTCTGTTGTGCTGGTATAACTGTTTGTAGCAATGCCTAGTGAACCAGTTCAGGAAACGAGATGCGAGTTAAATCAGAAGAGGGAACTGATATGAGTTAAAACACCCTTGATCTTAAGAGTTTAGTTTTAACTTACCAGTTCCCAGATTCAGTTCATTACATGGTATAACTTGGGTGTTAGAACAAGGCAAGAACATACAGTCACTGCCTAAAAATACTTGTCTGATTTGCCAACATGGCCACAAGGAGACAAGAAAGAAACACAAAGAGAGACGAAGCAGAGCAAGGACTCAAAAATGATAATTTAAACAGGCAATAGTTTATTTTTATGAACGTCAAACTCCATTGTTCTGAGAAAAAAAAGAGGAAACATTAAAAAATAAAGTATGAAGAAAGTTTCACTAAATTGCCTTGTAGACAAGCATGTGTCAAATATGAGTTTGCAACGATAAAGTTTGTTGATTTTGAAGACTCTGCTTGCTTTCTGTCTCCTTGACCCACGGGCAGGCAGCTATATTAATACTGTCTTACAGCTCGTGACTTATCCGCACTATACAGATATGTGATTCTCAGTAGTTTAGGCTTCATTTCACAAGAGTTCATCAAATGCTTCAGTAGGGAAATACTCTGTGTACTCTCATCCTGAGAAAGTGTGTATGCATGTGCACGAGTGTAAGCACAGCTGTTTATCTCTCATTTTGACATATTTCCATAGTGCCTTTACATAATGGCTCTTTCATTACCAAGCAACCCTGTTACCATATTTCTCCCTTTAAAATATTACAAGTTCTGTTCCTGAAGGCCGCTTCTATTTAAATCTAATCCTCTTACTCGTTTCAACATCTTCAATCTTGAGATCGGTTTATAATACATACGTTCTGTGGGTTGGTTACACACTTGCTTTTTGGAAAAAAAGTTGGAAGCTTTCAGGATTGCTTGGCTATACACTTGTCCTTAGGACAAGCAGCAAGGTAGCAAGGAAAGAAGATAGTTTAGCATCTTCCTTAGCTAAATGAGGAGACTTGCATGGGTTATACACTAATGGTGCTATGCATAAATATTACATTCCCTCAAATGTGAATTTCAGATGCTTTGTGAAACCAGGCTTGCAGAACTTCAAAAGAAACTGTAACCAACTATATTATCTGTCAGGCTTAGCCTTTGACCCAGCATTGAAAACAATTTGGAGTGTATCTGGCATGTTGACGACATGATCAATGAGAATCATCTTCTCAGGTAAGCAGCTAATACTTTAAAAAAACAGGATAATTTTCCCACAGATGAATGTAACGGCTCTGAAATACAACAGAACTACCAGCTCCCAGTAAGTAGCAAAAGGAAGATCAGAATTAGGTCCACTGCACCTGTTCCTAAGCCAAAAAAACACTTCACTCAATGCATGAAGAGAAACACGAGAACCCACTTCCCCTGTACACCACCAGGAGCTTCTGGCATGCAAGCAACACAGCAAAGAAAGCTCAGTAGTCCAGCACAGTACAGACATCACAGCTGAAGTGTCCAGAGAATTCCACACAAATATCTAAAACATTTATTTGCAAATGGAAAATGGCAACTTTATGAAGCTTATAATTCAGACAAATCCAGACTAACTTCTCTTGGGATACAGTTCACACTTTCCAAAGCTACCCTTCCATTAAATTTCCTATATCTTGGAGATGCCTAGATGTACTTACAGTACTCTGGAATATTTTCAGCACAGAGGGGGAAAACAAACACACAAGCAAAACCCACATTTTTCACTAAGTTACTCTCAAAAAGAAAAACTGTTTAGATAAAACCTTGACCTAAAATTGACAGTAAATATGAAAACTTCCCTATGAAACTAACGACAAGGAATAGAAAATACTGTTTAACTATGCTTAACCACACAAGCATGAAGAACATAAAATTGTCCCATGATCCATGTCAAAAAAAACTTTAACAGGTTTTATACAAACATTTCATTAAGCTACAACTGATATCTTTAACATTTGGCATCACTGAGAGTATATCAGGTAGGAACTTGCTTCCAGACAGTGGCAGAACCAGTAAACTAGCAATCCACTTGACAAGGCTTACAGTTCAGTTTAACCATCTTTTTTCTTTCTAACTGTACAATAAGGAAAATCATGTAATTTTTTCTTCTTCACTTGAGAAGATCCTTATTCGCTGATCAGAAGAGTTTCCCAAATTAGCTGATGTACTAGATATATTGGTTCAGTTAATACTACAGCTGCTAAGGCAATGATTATTTCAGGTAAGTGTTAAAAAAAAAAAAATCAATATTACAGAGACTAAAGTCTCTCCATAGTAAGTTTAATACCAACTGCTTCCCTTCAGCTTCTGCTGGGCAGCAGGAAACTGCAAGATTATTCAAACTTCAGTAACTGTATTGCAGAAACACAATTAGCCTGATTAACCATACACGGCCCAACCTTCCTCTTCCGGACACCAGCTCAGCAGAATATAAATTGCAGTATTAGACTGCTTACAACAAGCAGCAAGTCATTTTGACTGAAACTCTTTCCGGGGGAGTGTGACCAGAAATAAAAGCAGTTACATAAAGCCGTCATCAGTCCACAAGGCAGGGCATCATTCTCACCAGCAGTACCATTAATAATTAACTCACAGGAGCAGACTTCTTAAGAAACTGGTAAAGGAGCTTTCATCTGCAGGTAACTCAAATACAACATAACTTGGGTTGCAGTTTCATGATTTGCTGAAGCCCATCAGCATGTACAGAGGACATGGTCCTTTCCTTACTCTCCTTCCCAGCTCTCCACCCCAAACCAGGCACTCCCACATCTTTCCTTAGACACACTAGCCCTTGTGAGAAAGGGAGCATTTTATTTCTACAGGTTTGTATAGCTGGATCAGCTTCCATACCTGGCTCCCTGTGCAGCCATGATCTCTGCCACAGCCAGAAGGGCCACGGAAAAAGGACAGCCACTGTCCAAGGTGAAAGGAGGGCAGCAGGAACATGGACCTACACGAACCTCTGCAAAACTGCACCCCAAGCACTCCCTTTTGAGGGGTCTGTGGCCAGAGTGAAATGACTTGGTTGTCTGAGTCTATTCCTTTTACACAGTAAAACAAAAAACATAGAAATACTTGAACTTACAGATTATCTAAGTTGAGCAGAAAGCTCAAGTATTATACAAAATTGAATGCTCCATCATTTCACCTTATAGAAAGATTCAATTACATTAGAAGAACAGTATAATGCTGTGGGTGGTTAAATATTAAGTTCTCAGAATTCTCAAAAAAAAAAAAAAAAAAGATACAAAAAAAA
>JAWLRI010000560.1:1547001-1564733 GCA_034781795.1 Crypturellus tataupa
CGTTCTGCTCCACTCTTCGTTTGCTCCTATCAATGTGTGCTAGGAGGGCAGATTGTGTTGCCAAGGGAATCGTGGAGGTAGATTCCGCACATACCAGACATCCTGGATGTGTATCACCCTGAGCAAGCTTATGTAATGCCAAAACTTCTGTTAGACCCTAGTTTTTCTCTTAAGTTTCCCCTTTTCCAGACCATTCTTCCACACATCGGTAATACACAATAGGTCTAATACTATTAATACTATCCTAGTCTTTTGAATGTTGTCTTTAATGTTGGGATAGTGTCTTTTACTAAAAATGAGTGCACATATTTTTAAGGAGTTCCATAAAATAGTTTTATATCAGTACCTAATTGGTATCTTACTGTAGAAAAGTCAGTAGTATTTTGCGAAGACCTCCTAGCTGAGAGGAAAATGGAATACTTCTGTAGGAGGAAACTAATTGGAAGAAGTCAGGCCTCATGCCTACCTTGTACTGCTGTGAGGGTGTAGAGATGAATTAAAGAACATCCATTTACCATCATGTATATTTCTAAAATAAATAGCTTTGTTGCCTGTGATCTCTACAAATGTCCTCTGCTGGAATGAAACATGATCTATGAGAGACTGTTTGTGAGGAAAGAAGTTATTAAAAGACAGGGTTATGCCTTAATGCCTGTCTTTTTTCCCCCAAAATTCTCTTTTCTGCTTCTTCAGTTTTATTACTTTTAATGTTATCTCACTTTTGCCCTACTTCTAATTTTATTAACTTCATTTCAAAAGTATCAAGATGTTAAGGCTTGGAGCACCCTGAACTGGATACTGAGCAAACATAATTAGAGATATTCCTTGACATGAATTCTCAATCTGAAGCTGAAGAGAGCATAGTACAGTAAAAAAAAAAAAAAAAAAAAAAGGAGGGAGAATTAGGTATTATAAGTAATAACACACTATGTGGCTTGTGGTATCTACTTCAATTAATTTGTAAAAATATAGTAAGTTACTTTTAAACTAACTTAGCCAAGCCAGTGAGGCCCATCCAGAAAGGTCTCCTGCACCCAAAAGAGTTTAATCCTTATTTTTTATCAGGTACAATTAGCATGGTCACGTTGCACTAGTTGTACAACACAAGGCTCACATCAGGGCCAGGAAACCTGGCCCTCATTGCCTTTATTTATTGAAGTTAACTGTAAAATGCAAGACAGTCTTGAATCAGCAATTAATGAGAAAGAGACAGCACACAGAATATGAGAGTAAAACACTGCAGCTCACTCCCTGAATCTATCATTTTCTGAAATGAAAGCAATCTTGGATCAATTTGAGAATCAACAGAACTTTTTAAAGCATGTAGACCTATTGTTTTATGACAAAAAAGTAAAAGAATTCAGTGTTCTGTTAAACAAGCATTTCTAATTTTACACACCTTAAGATGTAAAAATGATCAGCTCTTTCAAGTGTCTTTCATTTTTCTTCAATTAACGGTTTAAGCAGTCTTGATAAATTAATGGTATGCTATTTAACAGTCTTAGTTATCCAACTTTTATTATTACTGTAATTTCATTAAACAAATGTGAATGTTGCAAAAGTATCTATTCAGTATAAGTAATTTTGCCATATTGCCTTTACTATTTATATACTGAAGGTCAAATAATAGGATCATTACATTGCAAATGGACCAAGCCCTGCTATTTCTCACCAAGGACTTAGGGACAAGCTCAATTTCAAATGCATATTAGCTTGTATTCATACACTTTTAAAGACATATAGGTTTGAATAAGAAAAGCATCCAATACTATACATAGGTTCAGGATTTATTCAAACTTTTTGTTCTTTCTTGTTGATTTTACATGGGTAAAGATTATAAATATACTCATAAAAAAATAAGAAAAAATTATCTTTGTGCTACCCAGTGAGTTACTCCTGTGTTAATCTGGCAGAGAGAGAAGGGAGGAAGGGCATAAAGAAGATGTTTTTTTAAAAATGACTGCTTACAAATTATTTCATAATGATGTGCACAGTGAATTTAAAGCACAATAACCAGTTTGGAATCACTCCACGTGAGGATGTTCCCTTTTCAGAGTAACTGCCCTTTTTTTTTTTTTGATCCTTGGTTATCATATTTCACTTGCAAAGTTTATCCTATTCAGAATAAGCATTTCCCAGAAAGACAGCTTTTCCACAAAAAGTATTTCAGTCAGTTTCATTGCATAGAGAGAAATTCACTTTAAATGACTACACAAAAAGTTAATTAGGTACAATAGATTTTGACAGGATAGGAAAGAATATTCCAGGAACTCCAACTTCCACTGGCACATTATTAGCATGACTCGAGGCACGTACGCCTCATTCGTCAGCATACTGCACCTGCCACCACAGGCAATCCCTGTAGCCAGGTTCTAAGCCTTAAAACCACAACTAATCTTTTAAAGTTGAAATACAGAGCAAGGAAAAATTGTTTTCCACCCTTCAACACTCCTTTATGATCTGAAATGACTCTCTCAATGGTAAAGGAAAAGGTCTTTTTCTTTTTATAAATAATATCCTTAACATTTTTGAAATACCAGTGCCTCACTTCCCTCTCACTGATGCAGTTTTGTAATAAGATCTTTAGAGACTTGTGAGGTTCAGCAGTCCCCATTTTGATTTTAAATGGTCCAATATTTTATACGCCTGATAAAAAAAAGACCAATTAAGATGAGGAAAAACTGCATTTCAGATTAGACGCTATGACAGCATTACTGTTATGGTCTCCCATGATGCTACTGAGGCCTTTAGGGAAAAGAAAGGGATACTTTGGGCTCAACTCCTCAGCGTTAACATCACTGTAAACTAGCGCTCGTTCTGCTCAAGTGCTCTGAGTTATGTTCACAACAGCGTCCATGAGAAGCAGCAGTTCTCTAGAGGGAGAGCGGGCCCAGCGGCAGCTCAGGTTAGAGCCTTACCGAGCTCTTGCCAGGATCCTTCATCAGGCAGAGGAAAGGGTTACATGGAACTTCTAGGAAAGGAAGCAAACTGAAATATAACGGACTACACTTACAGAGCTACACCTTTTGTATAAAAATATTTCCACAACAGCCATCTACCTATCCCAAATAGCTATTTTCAATCTTTGAGGAATATCTTTTACTGAAAAAAAATACCACCACCACCAAAAAAAATAATTTTGGGGAAATAAATATATCAGATTATATTTCAAATGCTATTTTACTATATCAGAAACAAATGCTGAATTAATTACTATTTCGACTTCTCAGATCACTAGGGAACTCACTAGAATACTTTGAGCTCTCCCTGTGCATAAACTATTTTGTTTGTTTGCTTTTTGAATAAAAAGATGCACCTCAAAACCTTAAATGCTGCTAACAAGTTTCACTGTAATGTGCCTTTTAAGCTACAGCTTACAGGATGCTGAGTTAGGAATATTTTGCCTTTGTGAGAATAATAAAGGCTGGTGCAGTTTTGCTGCTTCTTTCAGGGCAGCTCACGAAGGACCCTGTACTAAGGAGAAATTCTAGACCTATAGCCTGTCCCTTCTCATACTTTTGGGATGATTTAGTGTCAATACTAACTAGAAGACGAGCTACAGGGGAGGAAAAAAGCTGCCTGAGCTCTGATCTGACACTACCTTGCTGCAGGCTGAATGTGACTAGGGTAGATACAAACGTATCAGCCATTTTTGCTTAGCACATGTCCACAGGAATATCATTTTTATAGGCCACTGTGGGTTCTATAACTTTAGAACAGCTCTTGGGTTGTCATTCGGGTTTCTGCCTCCCCCGTGTCAAGATGCACTGGGGTCCTTTTGAGACACGCACGTTTTCATCTGTTGTGGCCTGCCTGGTATGGGTGGTAGCAGCCGCGGCTCGACTGTGGCGACTAGACAATAACAACGGAACGTTCTTTACTTTAAAACTCCTACCCAGGATATATATTCCCAAGCTTTACAGTCCTGTCAGTTATAACTATTAAGTTAATCATGTAGAATTCAGAAAAAGGTGCTATCCCAAATCTGTCAAAGTAATTATTCTTCTTTATCCTCGGAGGTAGGAGTGTTCTGGGCGAAACAAACATTTTTCAAGTGTTCCACCATGGCTTTCTCGTCTTCTTCAAGATCTGCACCTTCCTTCATCTCCCACCTGAAAGAAAAATAAGTTTTTAATGTTCTTATGCATATTTAAACCAATTTTAGAACAAGTAAGACAGTAAAAAAATGTTTTCATCAATTCATTTCCCCCCAAACTGTGGGGTACATCTGCTGAAATTATTGAATTGTACAAAATAAACCCCCCCAAAGTGTCGCTTTACTCCACTAGCACATTTGTGAGACAACTGAGGCAAACTGTCAGAACTATACCAAATCTTACTCATAACTAGAGTATTGGTGCATTTAAAGATGAATGATTATCATTCTCTTCAGCAAAACCACGGTCTGGCATAGCTATCATCCCAAAATAACGTATCACAATCCCCCCTTTCTTTTCAATGCTCAACTCCAAGTAAGGACAAAATTCTAGTACAATTGAAACCGAAAAGGAAAAAGGAACAAGATGATGATTTTGCTCTTGTTCAGCAGCTGAATCAAAACACCTTAAGGGTCACACAGCATCCTCTAGCAAAAAATGAAAAAAAAGAAAGAAAAAAAGAAAAAAAAAGGGTAATAAATGCGGAAATATTGTCAGATATGTAGCCTGTTAAACACAGTCCCCCTTTAAGCAAGTGGAGGAAAGCAGATTGCTTCCTCTTACATTATGCCCTTGATAAGCTCAGTAACGTGATCTCTTTTATGAAATTTTGAAGATTTTCAAGAGCTTGACATCCTTTCAATATTAATCTCTTTCTGTTCTAGACGGATAGTGAAGTGTAGGCTCACAATTCATACCAGGCAAAGACAAAAATGTAAAGCATACAAGCAGCACGATTACCAAATACAGAAATCAGATTTCCAAGTATTAAATACAGTAGATTATAACTGATCCACAGGAGCATCCTATAAAGTCGGAGACAGAGAGAGGAACAGAAAGACAAGGACTGCTTTCAGGAGACTAATGAGAGCAACATTTTAATCCTGCCCTCACACTTTTTATGTGCTCATTCAGACTGCAATACGCCAGGAGTCAAATGCAACTTTACAGATTGGTGAATAAATCAAACAGAATATGGAATGGTGGGACGAGTATACTGCATTCATCATGCACTGCAGAAAAGGGCAATCATTATTGGCAGGAAGGTGTGATGTTTATCTTTTGTAACTATATTTAAAAACTTACTAAAATCAGTAAAAGTAGTACTGTGTAGTATAATTTATAGTTAAAATACAGCTAGGAAAAATATATCCAGTGAACATGTATATATACGTCATGCATATACATGACATATATCTGTCATGCCTTTACCCTAAAAAACGAATCTCAGGGCCAACATTGCTGCCTGGCCTGAGTAAAGAGCAGAAGCAGCAAAGCATACTCTGCACAACATGATACACACTCCACGTCTGCGATCAAAGTGTCGCAGTAATTGTTAATACCCCAATTGCCCTCCTATCATACTTCCCCTCATTGCAATGTCACTATTAGCTACACGTAATTACCGTTAGGGCTGCCTGCTTCCCCTTCTCATTTATGAGACGTTTACAGCACCTGGCCGCGCGAGTCACCGGCACAATCCCTTGCGCAGGCAGCTCCGATGAGCGCCGACCAGCAAGGCGCCTGGCTTCCTCCTTCCCTTCCGCTGATGTACCAAGGAGCCTCTTCAAACCTAGCAAGAGGCCGTGCAGCACTTAATTTGAATTTATGCTCCTTGGAGTCACTCTAAACCACCACTTTACCAGTCCAATTGATTCATTTTAATTAATATGATTTGCTGCATGTTTTCGAATAGAGGGGTTGTTTGCTCAGAAAGAAGACAACTACAATTCCTAAATGGAATACATTTAAAACAGTTATTACTTGAGGTATAATGCACAGGAAATAAGCTTCCATTAGCAAAGACTGCTTAACTTAACAATATATCAGCAGATTCCTTTTAAAGAAAGTGACTTCATACTTGTCAGCACATTTCATTGAATCTGAAATGTTACTGTTGATAAAAATCTTCAGTGTCATCCAGTTTGGACATTCTTTAGTGCTCACTTTATGAAAGTTATTACTTATACATTACATTATCATTTTATCAGAAAGCAGTCTATTTTTAAAGCATTTAAACATGTCCAATGAGGATAAAAATGTCTCCCATGCATTTGCTTAGCAGTATCCATAAATTAATGATCTAGGAAATGAGCTCGACAAATACCTGGTTGCTCATCTAATTTTTGAAATTGCTCCACTCTTATGTGTAAAGTCTGCAGAGATTGTTGTTTTTTAAGAGACTATTGGTTAGTGTGTGAGAAGGCCCCGGAATATCTTCACTGTTCTAAGTGGGATGCCAAACAGGTGTCTGCGCTCAAATGGAGAGAGAGTCAACATTTACTATTCCAAAATTTGTCCAAAATGGAACATGTTTTTACTAGCAGATCTAAAATGTGTGACAATTGTTTTGGCAATAGTAATTGGCTCAAATCCAGCCTCGCAGTAGCCAGTTCAAGCAATGTGAATGTGAATGAAATTACCGTCATGAATTACTTTCAAAATACCAGCCTCATTATCTGAACGGCCAACCTGCAACTTCTGTTATTTCAAATTATTAGTAACTTGGCTCTAAGAGAAGATTTCCAAATAGCTTGATTGGCATATATTTATTTTAGTCTGGCTGTATTTTGGAAGATTAAATTAAATTGGCATTCCAAAGGCATACTGGAGATATCTGAACCTATCCATCCTACCACCGTCTATATTCTGCCTGCAGTTCATATAATCACAACATGAATTTGTGAAAATTGGTAATCAATCTTTGGATTTAAAGGAAAGCATATATTTAGTACAAAATATCATCACCTTTGTAAGCCTTAGGCTACAATCGCAAAAGGACAGTTTTCAAGCCACTAGTACTTGTGAACTTGTAGAATGAAAAAACTGAAATATTTATTTACAAATTTGCAGAAATAACGAATAATGCAGGTGACACATTTCTGTGCACATGTGAACAGAATTGCCTTTAAGCTCTTCTCCATAATCTGTCCCTCTCTGTGTTGCTTGTGGCTAGTCGAGGAAAAAAACCCTAGCAACATATTTTTTTTTCAGCTAGATAGATATAGCAGCGCTTCTGCACAGACAACTAAAAACACTGATTTTTTTTTTTTTTTGCTATTAGATGAGCCTAGATTGTGGCTTAGGGCGTGAGGTCAAACAGGACAGCCGTCACTAGTAGAGCTTTTGATTTCCCTGCTATATGAAAGGCGAGAGAGGAAGATGTCTTGGTTTGTGCATCTGTAAGCGAATGCAGTGCCTTAGGAAGATTCAAGGATTCCCCAGGTTTCCTTAGCAAAGTATAAACGCGATATCCTGGCTTATAATTAGCATCAACATATCTAGCTATATATAGACCTATACGGTTCCACAATACTTCCATCTCTCAAATATAAAAAAGCTAAATAAGTAAGCAGTAAATATTTTTGCAGAGATAAATCTGTTTCCACACTTCTTTTAAAAAGCATGCAGAGCATTTTAGCATGGCTGTGTTTAATATATGTTCATACATTAACTGCATTGATTTTCTGTTGCAATATTGCATATATTTTGTAACTTTCACATATATTCATGTGGAGGCACATAAAAATAAATAAGAACAGGCATTTACGTGCTTGTTACAGGTTAAAAAGAAGTATATACCAAAGTACTGGCATACTAAATCAGAAGTGTAACATATACAGAAACCTCCATATGGAGATTTTCAGGAGCAGTAGAGATTTTACCTGTTGCAGATTGCTGCCTTTTAAAAAGTTTCATTAAGGAGTTTACTTTAATAGATAGTATTTGATCAATAACTAAGTTTATTCCTTACCTTTAAAAAGTGTAAAAAGATTAGAGAGAAAAAGCTTTGTAAAAAATGACAGCATGAATAAAACTTTTAAAAATCTCCCTATTGGTACTGTTTGAGAGACTGAGTATCCCATTATTGAAAAGTAAATTTGCAGAAAAGGTCACCCCAATATTTACAGTAGAAGGTTATGTATTCATAGTAATGCCTATGTAGTTTTTTGGCATCTGCTGCATCTTCCTAATGCTTTGAGCAAAGTTACATGATATCCAATTCCATAGAATAAAAATAAATAGAAATTGCAATTTTGGGGATTAAAAGGGATCTTTGGCATATGACTGCCACACTGATACACATATTATTTCCTACAGAAAAACTGGTATTTGTGTTCTCTTGTATGGAACTTATTGTCCAACAATGAAAAATTTAACTGTACAGCTGTGTATTTTCATACTTAATGATATTAAAATAGCTAAATGTAATAATTGGTACTTACACATCAGCAATGTATCTAATATTGGGATAATAAGATGACAGAATTCATACATAATTTAAATCAGACACTGACTGCCATTCAAATACCCTAACACAGGTAAATATTCAGATTTAAGCACACAAGCTCTTGAGCTTATCTATTATGATGTGGTGAGTTAACACAGGAAAGCTTTACAGAAGAATTCCTTTCAAGAGGAATTCTGATAAAAAAAAAAAAAACAAGCAATCCTAAAAAAAGAATGTAGTCTTTTTTTTTTCTCTTCCAGGTATTATATAAGAAGGAAATAAGGAAATAAGGCAACAGTGGGAAAAGGACACAAAAAGATGCTTAGATCTAACTTATAATTCCATTTATCTTTATGTGATTTAAGAGATGTTTCATGTAATTTGGATGAAAATATTTTCTACGTAATCATCTTTTTCTTCCGTAAGTCATTGCTGTCATTTTCAAACTTCTGTCTGAATACATTTTCTTAAAAATAATGCCACAAACTGAAGGAGCCAAAAAGAAGCGACAATTTCTTTATAAACAACTAATAGATGCAATTTTGTGATGACAAATTAAATCTCTCCCAGTATTTTGCTGCAATTTTTCTGCAAGGGACTTGGAGCTTTAGCCCTAATATGCTCCATGGCATATTCTCTTATATCCCGGGATGTGCTTGCAGTTGTGGTGCCCTCCTACTTCCAACAGGTCCTGAAGTCCCTCCATTTTTAAGGCGTATTTTTCAAGCTTAAGTACATCCCCTGTAACCGATATAACTTGAGGAAAAGAAAATTAATAAATTGTACTTTCTCTGAAGAAATTTTACTTTCTCCTATGCTTGCTCTTCGTGAAACATAATTAATATTAGTAGTGTTAAATATTAGTAGCTATGATGAGATTGATCATTTGTTTTCAGCTCTTGACAGGGAAAGCTATGAGTGATAAAGCAGGCATGAAGTACAAGTGGCCAATAGAAAGTGTGTTTTTATCTTTTGTAACAGCCATGCTAGTTCTAAGCCATCATGACACAGCCTAATCTCATACTTGTGATGACCTCTTTTTGATTTTGGTGAGAACTGAAACGCATGTGGAAGAAGCAGCCATTAATCCTTTTTACCAGATATTTATTTATATCACAGATGTGACTGTGTCAGCTGTGTGGAATCTGGTATATTTTGATAGTTCTACTCTTGGAGATGTCTTGTGACAAGTAGATTGTCTGAGGTCAGTCTATTCATTCAGAAGCCCTGAAACTGAGGAGAATACTTGAGCTTTATGTGGAAAGAGCTTGCCTTCCACAGATCTACTTAATTTATATTCATCCTGAGCGAGAGGAATACTGTGCCTGGCAATCCAGCCTCTACCTCAAATAGTTCATTGTCCTCATTAAAGACAGAACACATCTTCCTCTCTATCTCTTTTGAAATGTAGAAAAAAAGATACTAAAATTACTCAAATGTATTGATTCCCTAAAAGAGCTCAGAATCTCATTTTGCATTAAAATAACCATTTACATTTAAATGTATTAAAATACTGCCAATAAAACTAGTAGCATTCTACACATCGAGCTACACTGGGTCACGCTGTTACAGAAAATAGAGCATCTTGCTACCAGCTCGTGGAGCATTTTAGTCAATTATCTTCTTCTGTCATGAAGTTCTTGATGGACACAATAGCAGATCAGTCTTGCAGGCAATGAAATAACAGTTTCATCTGACTTCCATGTTACATTTCACCAGGAGACTGGAAATCACAGCAGCTGGTATCATCTGGCATTTTTAAGTGTTACATGAATGTACATATCTGTAAGTTTTACTTCTGATCTGTACTGTACATACATCTTTCATGCTATGAGAAAACAGAGACCATGAAATGTTTTATATTATATTAGAAAGTCACAGTGAAATCTCATCAATTGGTACAACACCTTGATGTCTACCCAGTAAAACAGTAAATGTGCCTTTCGCAATCCAAAATAAAATAATATTCATTTGTGCTAGAAAGTTATATTTCATTATGTGAAAATCAGTGCCATTCACCATATTCATAAATAAATCCAAAGCAAATTTTAAATACAACTTGGCTGAATAACTCTATCTCATACACACACACAAGCACCAAACTATCCTCCCATAATCTTCCCAATGAAAAAAACAATTTTTTTCCCTAAACAATATGCAGAAGAAACCATGAGAAATATTATTTATACTTTTAGTTATTTCCATGCCACAAAAATGTGAGCCAAGGAAAATAAATAAATAAATAAAAATAAAATAGAAGAAGACAAAGCTATAGGGGATCAACCTATCCACTTCTTAAGACCAAACCAAAGGAAAAGAGAATAGTACAAAACTTCTGTGCTGAAGAAATGAGTACCTGTGAAGCATTTCAGAAAGTATGTCATGAAAAGAGAACACAGCTTTGACTCGCAGGTTAACCTATCCCAGCTATGAAGTTAAGACATTAGAAGGATATTTAAGAAGTTCTGAACTGACACAGAAACTTCACAAGAGTTGGAATAAAATGATGAAAGACCCTTTTTCAGGGCAAGAACACAGCTACAAAGACTGTTGTCAAGGGCAGTGAAGGCACACAGCAGAAATTTTATGAGGAGCTTTCCAGCTGCAATAAGAAAGAAGAGGTATTTAGCCAACCAACCTATTATTTGCTGTCTTCCATCTCATATCTTTGAAAGACATTGTGCGTCACATACTCCAAGCCATGGGTTGCAGAGAATGGGAAACAATTTCCGCAGGATGCAGCTTGTCTTTAGGTCTTTTTTTTTCAATTTATTTTAACCTTTTCCCTTCACATTTGTAACAGTAAAAAACTGGAAGAATCTTTATTCTCAATATCACGGTGGTTTCTTCTAAAAAAATCTTTAAGATAAATTCACATTATTTAGTGCATTCTTATAATCATTTAGTGCACTGTAAGTAATGGACATTGGAGTGTCAAAGGCAGGGACATCTTCGTTGGAGCTGTCACCCTAACTTCCTCTAAGATAGTCACTTTCAGTTTTCTGTGCTATCCTATTGCACTAACACAACTTAAATATTGCTCCTCTAGGTCCAACAATATTTACATTACAATAATTTTAATGTCCTAGTTAGTTTGTCTAAAACATGGGAAGACTCTTTTAATAAGCATTTGATATGTGTTTCTAGCCTGTGTGAAAAATGTGTGTGTGTGCACATGTGTGCTTCTAAAATATATCAAACTGTATAGCATTGCTAATTAATGAACAACAACAAAATAAGACAGATAAAGAAAAGGAAATGTGCTAAGCAATTAACAAGAGCAATCATACTCTTCTGAGGGAGAAAAGTTTTCAATAGAACACCCAAAAATTTACTCCAAAGAAACACTTGGCGTTTTAGTTTGTATCAGTCCTGTACATAATAAGAAAGGCATACACAGAGAAATCACTCATTTTTAATAGAATTCTTCTACACTGTTCCAGCTAAGTAATATTTCTTTTGGACTAAGGCACTTGAATCCTCAGAAAACAGTTTGTCCATGGCCTGGCCATTCTGGCTTCCCTGTACTTCACTGTGTGTCATAGAGACTCTCTATTGCGTCATTCTAGAGCAAATTAGGTCCTGGGAGAGCAAAAAGTATAAAAGCAGTATAGAAATATACACACACTAGCAAGATCCTAGAACTGTATTGCTTTATTGCTTTTGAGACATAAAGTTAATTTATAAGCTAGCAATTACCTTGAGTTAACGGTATTAGGAAAGGTGCCTGTCACTGGTTGCTTTGTGTAAACACAAGCTTTAAGGTTATAATAAGAAAATATATATTTCCTATAATTTGACAAACTTTTATCGAAGCAGTTTGTTTTAAAATTTTCCTCTTGGAGTGTTTTTATTTTTAATTTTTTGAAACCAAACTTTTTTTTTAATTTGAAACTGTATAAAAAGTTTTGGTTCAAAGCAAAGCATTTCCCATTTGTTGCTGTGTTGCTGGTTTTTTAAGTGAAAAAAAAAACAGCAAGTATTTGCATAGATATTATTTATGTTATATTATAGAGTTAGAATTACTTATATCACTGATAATTACGCCTTAATCTAATCTGGACCAAAGCATATCCTCTCTTTTGTTCCAAATCCTTATAATCTAAAACAAAGTTTCTTCACAGAGGATAAATTCATATAACAAAATTCAAAGATATACAATACTAACATCTTATTGCCACATTGTCTGCACACTGCGTTCTGTCCCTGTTTTTTATTTCCACTGAGTAAATACAGCTTTACCTGCATGTGATTTCATGGTAGACCTTAAAGACCAAAAATTCATCCTGTAAAAAGACCTTGCTCATCAAATTCCACACTGTTTTCTTCCCTCTCTTCTTCCCTCCCACTTTTATTTCAATTTACAAAGGTTTTCCATAATGTGTGTTGAAAACCCAACATAAATACTTTAAAAAGGATTAAGCTTTCAAATGTGGTTACTGTGGCATATGTATTTTCCATAAATACAAACACAAGATATATCTGCTGAGAAATTATGTTTGATAAATTGACAGCTTTGCGGCTTAGGAATATAAAAAATTCATATTTTGCCAACAAGGAACTTCCTCCATTTGTTAAGAAGAGGCTACTATTAACATAAAAAGCATTTCAAAGTGCAAGTCATTATGAGAGTAATAGGACCCCCTCCCTTTCCTAACATATTGAATTCAAAAACGCATTAACTTTCTCCCTTTTTAAGAATTCTATTTCGTTCATGAACTGTTAGAAAAAAAATGTGTGCAATTCAAGCAAACAGCTTGTCGGAGTCAGGTCCCACTTTTACTGGGACCCCAAAGTTTTATTCAAATTTGAGCTAATAATAGGCTGCTGCAAAACATTATGTCCTTTCATGTTTACACCAAAGGAAAGAAGAAACTCCTGCCTGGCCTCACACCGCAGTTCTTGAGTCTGGGGTTAAAAACATGCACGTACCTGTTGAGTTTACCCTGTTTTACAGAACTGCTGCAAATCGCAGAACGGCTGAGGTCAGAATGGTCCCTGGAGACCACCCAGAGCAGCATCACCTCAAACAGGCTGCTCTGCCCCAGCTGGCACACAAACACAGCGTCTCCTTCACACCTACCGAAGCCCTGGTGGGCAGTTTGCCACAGGCAACGTTAGTCCCTTCATTAGCACCGTCACATTCAGTGTCCTTGTTCCTCCTCATGTACGCTGCAGCTGCATCTAGCTCTGACTACTGCATAGTCACATAACTAAAGATGCTATTATAGTCTACGTGCCATGGGAGGGTGTTGCAGATAAATGCCTGAGACAGCACTAAATGAGCTAGTTCCATTCTGAAAACAGTGTGGTTGCGTTGGTACAATATTAACTCCACCTAATAAGGCCAGTTCTGCATTTTCTGGGACAGAAGTCAGACTTCATGCTGCTCAGATGATCTTATTTTTTTCTACACACTTTAAAACTTGACGTTGCAATTTTAAAAATCTTTGATCATATTACATACATAATATTTATACACTCTTCTTAAAAGTATAGAGTGCCCTATGGAAAATTCTAAGGGAAATCCATGAAGGAATATCACAACATAGCATGCAAGTGTAACAATGTTGCAGGGTCTATAATCCCAATACCTTATACAAAGAATTATTTTTTGCTAGTATCAAAAGGATACCTATATATACTTCAGTATAATCCAACTACAACCCGAATTAGCTATTTTTTCCCCAGGAGGAAATTACCTGGCCCGGGCTTCATAAGAGACATGAGGTCAATGAGAAAGTGTCCCAGCCTTGAGGCTACTGGAGACCAGATCTCCTGGACAGGCTCCACCAACTATATCCCTGCCTTCCGCTCAACTCCCAGTTTACTTATGGGACATTAATCCTCTTTGTTCAAACAATTTTTTTTTTAATTTTTTTTTTTTTTTTAAGATGAATAATAAACTGTCTTTTAGGCTTAGCAAGGATCTTGTCAAATGGTCCTACTAGGGAATGAGAGCTCTCTTAACTTCCCTAGGCAATGGATGAGCCCATAGGAATAACAGGTCATCACTTCACGGGAGTCACTCGATCCACGAAAGAAGAGAGTAGTCTCCTTTATTTTACCTTGACCCAAGCAACCTTCTTGTGTAAAGCAAAGTGAAAAAAATTACAGCAACTGTTGTAATAGACAAAATACTGAAATAAAACGGTCAAAATTAATGTGCCTGAAAGTGTTTTTCAGTATTTCATTTTTCCTGTCTAACAGTTGTCGTTGTCCCATGCAATAAAGACAACCTTTTGAAAAGCAACTGCATGGAAACTCTACACTAAACACAGTGATCATTAATGGTCTAATGCTAATACTGAGTCAAGATGAATTCATTAGTGGTAGAGACAAAGAGAATAAGCCAAATGTAAAACAAAATGGGAGGTGGAGATACCAGAATAAATTGGCGGTATGTATTGCTATATATGAAATAAAGAATTGAATTCAACCAACCCTGAGGCCTAGCAGCTGTTTCTTATTTTATTTTCAAAACTTAGTAACTGGTTGTATAACTCTGTCTCACTCCCCCAGAGATTACAGGCTGAAAATGCAACAAGCAATTGATACAGATATCATCTCAAAGAAGAATAAAAGTAATCTATAGATAAAAATCTACATAACCTAACAAATCAATTTTAGACAAGCGAACAGGTGAGTAAGCAAAGAGAGACAAGGAGATAAAAATACAGAAACAGGATCTCTGTCCATAGTACACTTCACTGTTAATAGTTTAGTGCCTATTTCACTGGTGCATTGCAATGCTTTATGGAAAGGCTCATATTTAAGAAGGAAAAAAAAACAGTCTTTTTCTATGTCTGGAAGTGAAAACTCTAGTTATTTTCCTCCTCCATGTATCATCTCCACGAAAGATAACATTGCCTACAGTAGTGTAAGTAATTTTACAACATTGTTACAACACATGGAAAACATTGCCACAAATGTTAGGAAAAGAAAGATCAGTGAAAAAAAGGGGGTTGAAAATACTAGTAATCAGTGATGCAGACCAGTATCTTTCAGTCACGGTAAGGGAAAGAATAAGAAGAAATTCAGTTAAAAATATATGGAAATCTGTTGTTCCTGTTGTTTATGTTCTGCCTATTGCTCAAGTCATTTGTGAACTGAAGTGAAATTTGGTCATCCAACCACATCAGTAATTTTCTTTAAGTCAGCAGTAAATCTGTACTTTACAAATGCAGTTCAGTGGTAGTCCACTTTAATATAACTTGAATACTTTTATTTGCCTAATATACAACAGACTAAATCAATCTCAAATCATCTCTATGAAGGGGTTACATCTACAAAATTTGGAAAATTACAAATTACAGAAAATTTGTGTTTCTCTTAAATTAAGAGCATCAGTCAAAGAAAATTAAATTGGGCAAACATTACACAAATATAGTAATTGCACTGTCTAAAAGTGTTCATAATGGATTTTCAGAGTTTTTTTTTTTTTTTTTTTTTTCAGAGTGAGATCACCAATGTAGAAAAATGACCAGAAGAAGCTTAACTGTCTTCATGATTTTCTCTACAGGTCTACGGAGCGGGGCCATCTAGATGCCAAGAAGGAAAAGATTTAAAAAAAAAGAAAGAAAAAAAGAAAAAAAAATAAAAACAGCAAAAACAGCACCTTCCCCCATCTGCCAGGTTAACCTTAGAAAACAATGAAAATCAGTCAGGCAACCTCAAATTATGATATTAGAGTCCAAGACCATGTAAAACACAAAACTTTTTTCCCCACAGGATAAAATCAGAAAACAAAATGACATTTGATACAATTGTACCTTTACTCATGTACTTTATATATTGGGATATGTCTTCTGAATAAATTGGCAAATAGTTTTGCTCCCTCTGCTTAGCTCAGGATTGCTACTTAAACCACTGTTGACTGGAAAATGATAAAAAAGCCATTTTTTTCTGCTTTTGACTTTTTATGAAGATTGGCTACTCTACAGAACAGCAATGCTGACCTCTGGTACACAAATTTGACCTTGAAAAAATTATTTACGCAAATTTAATTTCAAAATGGTATTATTAAATACATTTCAGTTTTCCATGTTCATTAATAAATCATGCATGCAAATATATGGAATACGTTTCATTGCAAATAGTGTTTACTATATCTCAAGTTATGTTTGGAATAGCTACTAAATAGAAGCCTGATTAAACAGAAATATGTCATGTTAAAATATCTTAATATAGTTCGTGTGACTGTGGCTTTATTATACTACTATATTCTTTGGAAAATTAAATATTACTCTCCAAATATTATTTTAAGGATTATGAAGCTTTAGTTTTCAAATTTGTCCAGTAGAATAAACTATAATGCTGGCTTTACTAATGTCAACAGTAATTGAAGATTTTTTCTACTATTTTTTTCATTAATCTGTTACTGAAATAATATGTTACTGAGATTAAGCTGTTACTGTGTGCTCCAAAAAAGAAAGCATGTAGTAAAAATAAAACTTAAGTGATTTGAACACAATATACCCAATATCTATTTTGCACTGAACTTTGAATTTGAAGTGAGGAACTTTAGTATCTTGAAGACGCTGCTCTCCATTTACTTGGCAGGAATGCTCACCAATGATTTCAGAAGTTCCACTTATTTCAAAGATATACATATGCTGTTCCATTTATGCAATGACCAGATCTTCACATTTCCTGAATATAAATATGTATTAATAGCAATAATAAATACCTCAGAAGCCACTGCTTTGTCTTACTCAAAAGACAGAGGGTTGAATGAAAGGAGAAAGATACGTGCAGCAATCGCTTAGGTTGTGATAGAACAAGTTCTTCTGAACTACCTGAATCAACCATACTTAAGGCTGAAACCATTCTCTGCAGATGAAAGTGGGCAACATCTGAAAATAAGCTTTATCTGGCCACTTACAGTGCATTTTAAATCACGCCTCAATCACTTCAGAGGTAGACATGAAGTGCTTGGTAAAGCCTACATCAACATTTTTAAGAGCATAAGAACCTTTGCTTTTTACAAGCATAAGAACCTAGGCATACAGCATAAAAAGACTAAAGGCTTTGTTCATTCCTAGATTATGTTCATTCAAATCTTAGCTAAATGAATGCCAAAACCTACTACTCCCACATAACGTTTCTGCTCACGAACAATATTTTAATATCCCTATTCTGCTTCTCAAACACACCCAGGCTAGAATATCAGTGTTTAAAACCTAACCAGACTACAGAAAAATACATACAAAAGTATTCTTGCGTCAAGACCACTCTGACCTCTGTTTTATGAGAAGTGAATAAGCTGAACAAAGTGTATTTATGTAGCGTATCATTCTCTACCTTGAAATTTTTTTCATACAATCACAGAATGCCTAAGGTTG
>JAWLRI010000560.1:1569619-1586990 GCA_034781795.1 Crypturellus tataupa
GTGCAGGGGGGTTGGACTAGATGACCTCTAGAGGTCCCTTCCAACCTTAGGCATTCTGTGATTCTGTGATTCTATGGCATTCTAGATCTGCTTGATTGTTGCTGACACTCACTTAAGAAAGAAGTATTGAAGTATTAGTTAATTTTATATCTACAAAGGGCTGTGTTCTTAAAGCAAGGGTTTAAGCTGGAAGAAAATCATCATTTCAATAGCTACAATGGAATGAAGCTGTTTTTCAGTATAAGCAAGGGTAGTCAAACTGGACAGTGACAAATAAAAAATGGCCTTCTCAAGTTTCCTTGGTTGTTATTCAGTGTAGTGAAAGAAAAAAAAAGAAAACAAAGAAAAAAAAATAAAAAACCACATATGCCAGTAGTTAGAAATAAAACACAGCCAAAAAGAAGAAAGAAAATGATTTTGTGGCTGAACAAAGCTTTTGATCATTCATATTGCTGATCTAGCCAATACATACAATAAATGAGTGTCTCTGCCTCACAAAGGCAGAATCTGCCAGAACATTTGAGAGTTCTCTGACAAATAAAGCACACAAATAAAATAAGATGTATTCAAAACAATGGATCTTCTCTGTAGATGTATCAGTATAAAGAACAACTGCTTACAAATATTAGTTGTAGTGCCCTATAATTCATCCTGTTCAAAATTTATACTCCCATAAATTAACATTACATATTTTATGCCAGTGCCTCCTTTATTTTTCCTTTTTCCGTATATTGCTAATGACTATTAGCCATTCTTAACAACTCCAAAGCCAATAATTGGACTGTTCTTTCCAGCTGAATTTCACATTTCTAATTAGACCAAGTTGCCCAGGACCATATCCTCCCGCATTCCACAACCACCCTGGGCAATTTGTTTAATCATTTAACCACCCTCAAATCCAACAGAATAAAGAAAAGTAACAATCCCTACCTTTGTTGAAACTACATACAATGCTTTGTTCACTTATTTTATTTAAATTGTATATGCAATGCTAGCAAAGTATGTAGCTGTAGGAGAAACTTTCATGAGTAGAAAGAGAGAGAAGGAAAGAAAGGTTTAGCTTTTTCTCTACAACTAAGATCCAATCCATAGGATTGCTTAAGCATGCAAAAGTTCAAAGTGGAACCCCTCATGGCACTTGGTGATACTCAGTAGTCTGAGGGCTCCCTCCAACATTCCACTCAAACAGGTGAAACGTTGAGGTCTAAACAACGACCTGTCTCATTACAACTCACTGTAAAACATCACCTGCAGGGGAAGTGAGGAAATTCCTCTTCGAGAAAAAGCCTCTTCTAAAGGGGCTGAAATTCAGGGAAGATGATATTAGCATGGTGGATGAGCTCAAGATCTCTGAAGATGGAGGAAGGCATGCAGATAAGATGGGCAACCCTGTTCTTCAGGTTTTGGTATAGAGATTTCCAGCAGCATATGGCTGAATTCAATATTTATTATTTTCAAAATATCTGTCTGACTCAAATGGTTTCTTTATAAAGAAAGAGTACATTCACAGGGATCAGTTGGGGTAGACTTTTCTTTCTTATTATGATAAGAAAGAGCAAGAGGATGTTTTCTCTGGCTTCCCTATTCTTCCTGGTTTTAGAGCCACATAGAAGTTTTCTTCACACTTGACAATAGTTTAGCTGTGGGAAAACTGTTGTGGCACAAACTCTTCTAAGCTTTCCTGCCTCATTTTAAAAGAAGTATTTTCTATGCAGACTATCAGCACATTAATATTGTGAGAAGTTTTCCACAGCTCTCCTCACTGTCTATAGTTCCTGTATTCTAGCAGCAATATTAGCTTGTCTAACCCAAGTGAAAAAATGAGCTAGTGGATCTTGCTATTCAACGGTCAGCTTTAACAGATTCTAATATTTAAAAGAAAGCAAGGTAACACAGACTGGAATTACTTTTTCAGGAATTTCAGTTTATGGTGTTTGTTGGCCATGTGAGTATCATTTTCATCTGGGATTTACTTTAACTTTTTTTCCTGCTCAGTCAGTCCATGTTTGGATTTGGTACTATTGATATCGTCCTTTCTCCTTTCACTTTTCTTTCTTATCATTTTCTTTTTCACATGTGAATGGACAAACTGCCAAAAATTAGGTTAGTCTTTTTTTCTGTATATTCACATTCATATGTGTCTTTACAAATACAAGGAAAAGAATGATATGAGCACAAAAAGAAACTAGGGAACACCTAGGGAAACAAAAAATGAGCTGCAGTTTTAGCCATCAACATTTGTAATAGACTACATAAATTCTACTGTACACAGAAATAACAAGATCTTCTTGAACCCTCCCAGTGATTAATTAGAAAGTCCATCTTACAGATTTTTCTCTCAGGTGTACTAACCTTCTAGACCTTATGATTAAGAACTAATAAATAAATGCTTGGTTAAGCACAAACTGGTTGATAGGCAATGAAAAAGAGTGATGATCTTAGTTTTTATGCAAGACACTTACCTTATCATGCTACCTTAGAGAACAAAATAATACCAATTGAAAATAAAATTTTCAAATTCCTAGTATAATAAATTATTTAGAAAAGTTCATTACTACATTCCCAAAATTAATATCAAAGAAAGCAACATGCAAAAAATACAGGTTTGTAGTTGCAATCAGGGCATATTATTTATAACACTTTTATATCAGCTGTGTTAAAAAGCTAAAAGTAAAACAGAAAGCAAATCTACAAATATAGATATTAAGTAGTATGAACAAGCCATGCATATTTAGTGTCATAACATATAAGTATATTGACTGATAATGTTATATTTTTGCCATGCTTCTGAGCATCACAATGCAATACAATTACCTTAACAGAGGACAGGAGATGGTCCCTTTAAAAGCAGCTTGACAGTATATAAGATACAATGAAACAATTACCTGGTCTTATAGATTACCTGCCACATTAAATGCTGTATATTTGCCTATGTATAGTACACATTATGGTAATAAACCATCATCGTGCTTGACTTTTTTTTTTTTTAAACAAATCTGACACCATATAGAAACAGGAAGTTCAAGTTCAGCTAAAAGACAATAAAATCAGTCTACCCCCTCTGCTTGATTTTAAAATTATAATTAGAGAGGATAGGAATAGAAATAAATGCAATTTATAGGTTTTGGATAATATTTTGACAACACTGAGACTATTCCTGCTCATTTACTGATTTCTTTAGCATTTTAGAGATACTAACAATTTTCCTTTCAAGCAAAAAATCCAGATTCTCCCTTTTGCCAAGTTAACAAAAGAGGGGGACACAAGAGGCAAAAGAGAGGGTTAGTGCAGGAGATTTTCTTTGCACACAGGCCAGATAGGAGAGAGCTCTACTTTAGGGTTATTCTGAAGATAAAAAGAACTTTGCCCCTCTGCCTGTTTCTTCTCTCTTTTCTCCCTCTTGGGCAATGGACAGTATGAGAAAAAAGTACAAACCCTCCAACATCTGAAGCAGTTCTTAACTGGTCAAGTCTTGATGCATCCCATTCAGAGGATTCAAGGATCACTGCATGAGAGGTAATCTGACATTAAATAAAGGCAGCAGAATTCTCTTCAGAAAAAAAAGTCATATATACAAAAAGTAAAATGCATGCTAAAGCTTTAGAGTTAGATCTCAATATTCTTTCAAGTTTCTTCCCTATAAATAAGATACAAATACAGTTGATAAAATAAATGGGGCAGGCTTTTCATATCCTGCAAAATAAAATATCTGTCTGTGTTCTGAAACAGCATGAGATGTCAGATGTTAAGCACATCAGTGGGCTTTGGAAAAAGTAAATTTAAATAAGATATGAACTGTGCTGTGCACTGGTAGGAGGCACATAAATTAACTTGACCTGTCAGCTGAAAGTTGAAGGGGGTATGCCCAAGCTTAAATAAATCCTCATGCTGCTTTTACTAATTAACATCTGTAAAAATCTACCCTATCTGAAAGCACCCGTAATACTTCACTTAACCAGATTCAACTTCATCATTTTTCTTCCAAGCTATTTTCTCAACCTGGAATTCTCTGGTAGAAATTCTATTTCTGAATTTCTGCCATTGCTATATTTCAATCCTTCTGGTGTTTCTTAATTTTGAAATCCGCATTTTGACAGCTCAACCCTGTTGATTAATGTCTTTTAGGAACCCCTATATGGCTTGCCTGTAAGTGATCTAATTTTGTGCCGGAATGCCTGTGCTGGGATGTTGAACCGATTCACCACCCAGGTGGCTACATTTGGACTAAATGAGCTGTGAAGAGTTTCATCTAGGCCCATCACAGTCTTTCTTCGTGGAGCCCCACAGTATGCAGCCACTGCTACAAACATGATTTGTCACAACCCATCAATAGAAAATAAATTATTGCTGTTCTCACTTGTCAATGGGCTTGCCTTTACTTCAGCCAGCCTAAGCCTAATGATCGGAAGCTCAAAGGGAACATTTCCAGCCTTTGTGGAGCATGATTATGACTGAGCACACTGCTCCCCTATGCATGCTGGCCAGTAAAAACATGTAGAGAAAGCAAATTATTTTGATGTTTTGCACCAATGATTAGAACATTACCCGTGAATCCTAGAGAAGCTCCCATTTGACAGCTGAGACTTGTTCAGTCCGGGCATTTATTTTCTCATTGTAACACTACTGGTAAGTTGAAGGTCGCAGAATTTACCTATGTGAGGTCGCAGCATTTACTTATACAAAAGGAAAACAGATGAATTATATTGTAAAAGTGGAAAGAACTAATTCAAATTTGTCTTCACACTTGTAATTTTCTCAGACAGGAAAAGGTATGGTGGCAAAAATATTGAAGCAGTAGCTTACTTTTTCTTGGAATTTTTCAGTTGACCTCTTTGGATGAATGGTGTAACAATAAATTAGCTTTCAAAAATCACACGTTCCTTAAGCCACAGAAAAGAAAATGAAATAATTCAACAGATGATACTTAGATCTTTAAATTCAAAAACATTGCAGATCAGAGGGCAACTATTTTAAACATAGATAAGAGCATGGATAGGATGTTCTCCAGTAGTAAGAAGCCCAAAATTATCTATTCTGACCTGCAATATATTATGTCTCATTTTCATCTTAATAAAAAAGGCACTCAATTTCATACAATGAATAAGCTTTGGACAGAACACTAGATCTTCCTTAAACAGCTAGATGTGTGTTTCCATTAACGACCACATAGAATGCATTTTGAAAATAGGTGGTATGTGATATGTAAGTTATATGCACCTGGCCACTGGGAGGCATATGCAACTCTATATTAAAAATATGATCTGTCACATGAATTTGATCTATAATAAATCACATGAACTGCTCCAGCAGCAACGATGAGCACTGCTAATCGAAATATTTATTTTTGGGGTGGTGAGATTATATAATGAAATCACAGACTTATTTTTGCAGAAAAGATTGAAAATGTGCAAGATAAAGACTCAGAAATAAGAAGACAAGTAAAAAGAAACCAAAATAAATTATTTCCTTAAATCTCAGTACACTCAACCACTGTGCTTTGGGCTATAAATACTTCAGATGCAAAAATATCACTATATAAGCCTGCAACACAGAAGGTCATTACTCTGCACATCCATAGGGTTGTACGGACACTTAGTCTCCTGCAAAACAGGAGACAAAATCTAAGCTATATTAAAGGACCAAAGATTAAATAAATACTTTCATATGTATATTAACTCATCTATGTTTCACTAACCTGAAGTTGAAAACAAGACATGCAATAAAAAGAGAAATAGCTAGACAAGAGTTATATTAAAAGGAAGTTTAATCCTCTTCCTGTTACACAAATGCTTTCTGATCACTGTGTCCAGAATATTTGGTGTCCTGGTTTGAATGCCTTCTACCAAAGGCTGTCTCACTTGAAGAGCTTTTTTTTCCCTCTCTTTACCTAGATAATGCTACGGCATAATGCAAAGTGTAATATCCTCTCAGAAATAGACACAAAAACTTTGTTAGCAGAAGTTTTAAAGTCAAGCACTGAAATTTTTGAAAAAGCCAGGATTAAGGTTACCTATGAATTTGATCATTAAGCTTCATATACCATTCTCCTACCTACTTCTGGCTTTCTCAAGCAGAAAAAAAGAACCTCTTACTGTGTGGTATGAGGTATGGTATTTTGTACTGAATATTCAATGAATGCCTTTACATCCAATCTACCAAAAACTTCAATGCTTGTATTATTATTACTACTACTACCACTATTTTCTCCCAGGCTCAAGTACAAGTATGCTTCACAAACACCAAAGAAAATATTCTTAACACATACTTTGAGATGCATAAATGCTACTTCTGTTTAATGTATCCCTACATATGGGAATGCTAAACTGGGGCATAAAAATTAAAATCAAATTTGAATATCCTTTTTAAGACAACATTAAGCCATTCTTCCAGAATATTTAGCACCACACAGTGCTCTCTGTTCTCAGAGACCATCTTCCAATGATTTGATCCAGAGCTGTGAATGCTCGCATCTTCTCCAGATAACACAACATGTTCTCAAGTTCAGTTTTACAAAAACAAAGAACACGCTCTCATGACATACAAAATTGTTTCAAGTAACCTGATCTGCACCCTGCACAAACTCCATGGAAGAGACAAGACTGGAATAATTCAGCACATCATTCGAGTCCTTCCTTTTTCTACAGCGCTTGCCTGTTCACACATTTCAACTTCAGCAGTAATGAAGCAGAGGTTACTTATAGCACAGTTCTGTTCACTGTTTAGCCTATTCAGAAGCGGCACTGCCCAAGCTGTTTACAGAAGTACGGCTTAGTTATATGAAAAGGAGGAGGAAGTGTTGGATCATATACTTAAAGCTTTCCCATACTTGGGAGGACTTGCTCATGTATCTTGACACCAACTTTGGAATACTCTTTACAAATATATGTATCTGAGGACAAATGATTTTCGGTAGAAGAGCAGGATATACCAAGTATCTAATTGTATATTTGGGTGAACATTTAAATTAAGATGGTAATCAGATAAATTAGAAATTTATAGCTTAACATAGCATAATTTTATAAAAATTATCCAGTACCATAGTTATTCTCTCTAGTGACATAACAGAATAGAATGTTAGATGTTACTTTTCCTATTATATTTTAATACCCTGCTATTGTCATCAAAAGCATAATAGAAAAGAGACTTTACTGTCTTTACTGCATACAAGACTTTACTGCATATATTATTTTCTTTTGATTAAACAGGTGCATTGGAATTTCAATCATTTTAAATCATAATTAAATGTCCCATTTTTTCATTGCTTTTTTTTTTTTTTATAAACACATTTCAGCAATTAAATTCTGAAAGGAAATCTTTTTTCCATTCTTTTAAAGTTATATTTCTAAAGAAGTAGAATAGACAGATTTATTCAATTTGGAAAGGTGGAAGACCTTAGTCAGAATGATCTGATTATACTATTCACAAAGAGGCTGACTCTTCCTCAGCAACCTTAGTTTTACTTCTCATCCTTATATTACCTCCAAGCTCCTTGAAGTTCCTCATAGTTTACAGTCTATTGGGTTAAATTAGGATTAAAACTATAAAATATCAAGATGACAAAACAATGCATTAATGGCTACATTGTAAGGAAATTTTGTTTCTGACAACTAGGTAAAAAATGGATAAAGCATGGCTAAATACCTATGCATGTTAATATTTGCTACAATAGAATGGCTATAATTTGAAAAATCTTGGCAAATATATTTTTATCTGAAAACATATTTTTATATTTGAAAGTATTTTCAGACTTTACTACTGAATTTAGAAATTTAGGAGTATCATTCACCTGCCTGAGGATACAGGTAACTACTAAACTCCTGCAGAGTTTACAGCAAGATGTCAAAGCGCAGACTAAATTGGAAAAAATAAATCAATATCAAAACCAGTGGGTTTAGCAGAAGCAAGGTGATATTACAATAAGGATAAATATTCAATAGTTCTTGTATCTGAACTGCACCAGTGCGTTACAGGATAACAACACACATAAACTACATGATGAACATATGTCAATAAAATTCATTGAAGAGTACAGGCTGCCAGCATGGAGCATTAGCAAAAAAAAAAAAAAAAAAAAAATCAGGTTTGGTTCTCCTTGTTGCTCAAACAGAACTGGAGATCACAGAAGGATCATGCTGGAAGGAACTTTGGGAATCCCCTAGTTCAATCCCTCAATCAAGCAGGTTCACCTAAAGCAAGTTGCCCAGGACCTTGTCTGGATGACTTTTGAATCTCTCCAAGGAAGGAGACTCTGCAAGTCCTCTGGGCAACCACTTCCAGTGCTCTATCACCCTCCAGTAAAAAAGCTTTTCCTTATGTTCAGATGGAGTTTCCTGTGCTTGTGCCTTTTGCCTCTTGTACTGTCACTAGGTAACACTGAAAAGAATCTGGCTCCATCTTATTTACACTCTTCCCTCAGATAATTACATGCATTAATGAGGTCTCTCCCTCAGCCTTCTCCACAAGGGCCCATGGCCAACCTGTCATGGTCAGCAGTGGGGATACCGCTCCCCAGGTGCAGTACTCTGCATTTTGCTTTCCTTCCAAATGCTCATTTGCTTCTTAAGATTTCAAGAAGTAGCAGAGAGTAATCAATCCAAATACTACCCAGTTGGAGGACAGTGTTTACTGTCAACGGAAATCATCCTTTCACTGTAATTATTCAAGTATTTTGTTGCAAATTTTAAGTTCTGTAAGGTGCCAATACATATTTATTCAATAAAAACATAACCCTGAATATGCAGGTATAGTGGATAAATAGTGGAAGACTGGCAAGGAGACAGAGCATATGCAGTACCCCAGATCATAACGTATTAATTTGTCTTAAACTCCACACTAAACCTCACCACGCCCTGATGCTCTCTGGACACCTGGGGCTCCCCTTGAGGCTCAGGGATTCCAAGGTAAAAACATCTAATAACTTTACTGCACAATAGTGTCTTCTACCTCTGCAAATTTCAAGTATCAGTTACTGCCGTTACCAGGGGATAAAATTAAATTACAAGTATTTCTTCTTGCAGCATTTAGGTGATATTCTAAGAAACAAACAGTCCTTGAACAATCGCACATGATCCTAAACTACTCAGCCTATACAAGGTTTCTCCAAGTCTAAGGACTTGGAAGTAAACTCTTAAATTAGTAATCACGAAGCAGTGAAATTTAATGGTATCTGGATCCCAAACTGTTTACACTTTAAGTCCAAGACAACCATATTGCTGTTATGTATGTATATATGTAACAAAAATACATTTTTGATAACAGTGTTATATAAGATTTATTAAATAATCTTGGGTTTAAGCAACATCAACAATTCCATGATTTGAAGAGGTAGTATTCTCAGCAGTTCTGAACAAGAGCTCAGATATTAAGACAAGAGTTAATCACAACTCTCTTCTAAAGCATAAAACTACCTTCTTTAATTATTACACTGAGGATTTTGTAATTCAACAATATAGCCCTACTAATAATTCTGTCTGGAAGAAATTTGCATGTTTTAAATTGGAGACATTTTAAAATGCCATAGTTAGATCCTGATTCTAAGAGAAATTTCTTTTTTAGATTTATTTCAGCTTCTATCAGGTGGCATTATTTTTCCAATAGTTTCTAACTCTATATATCTCATTTGAGGCAGCTATGTCCAACCTATAATTATTTTCTTCTAATTAGAGTAATTCATTCTTAATTATTCAAAATGATTCTTCGTCAAAATCAAACCCATTTCTTGCCATGGCACTTCTGAAATGTACAATACAAATAAAATATTCCTCAATGCAAATTTTTGCAATAAAAGAATACTTATTTTTCTTTCAGAAAATAGCATTAAAATCCTTCCACAGCAGTAAAGATCCTGTTAACATGAAAACCATAGACAAAATTCTTTACTATGAAGGAAGCATACTTCTTTTTGTACTTACTCCAGCATGTGGTGCCCTGCATAGCATCACTGTCTTTAACTCCTAATGAATATTTTAATGCATAGGCAAGCGTTATTCTGCACAGATTAGAAAGCTCTAACATAAAGCATTAAGGAATAGCCTGAGACATTAGAAACACTGCAAGAACTTTGATTCCGTTACAATCATGTGCAAGATTGCAAGATCTGATCAAACCTTACTGAACTGTAGCTTTCCTTATTTGTATTAGGTATAAACTGAGATGTTTTGTTACAAATAAAGCCTCACCTTACCTGATGTTGTAAGTGACTTTTGAACTGTTACTGGTAAACTAGAAGAGTTATTCACTCCTTCCACAAGGGTTCCTACCCACCTCCCTTAAAAATAAACTCATGAATGAACCAAAATAATTTCTTCAGTTTGCCCGTCCAGTTGGTGAGCGATGGTGACCCTCCCTTAATGTGCAAAATAAATATTCATTGTTTTTTTCATGGCTAAATCCATCAGACAACATTGCCTAAAACTAGCAAATGTGTCAGGAGTTCTGTCCTGCAGCTTCTGGAAAATAAACATTTGATTGAAATGTACTCTAGTGCATAGTCTTCTATAAATTTAAAAGAATCTCACCACTTACATCAAGATATTAAATTAAGCATTTACATAATAAGTTTGTTTGAAAAAACAGTTTCATGCTACATTCCTGCAAGCTATTTTTGAGAGTATGTGACAAAAAAGCCTAATTTGCATGACCAAAGCTTAACTTGTTGAAAAACATTAAAAAAATGAATACTCAAAGCAGAAGATAGAAACCACAAAATTGCATTGTGTTGCATTTGGTAAGAGAACTCTTCTGTAGCATTTTTTGACAAATTTAATATTTTATCACATCAGTTCCAAAATGCAGAAGCAGCATGCTCTGTGGCATTTTTTCTCTATTTCCACTTCTTTTACACTTCATTTCACCTATGCTCCTCAAAGGAGCTCAAATTAATTATAAAGATTCAAATTTCTGTAATAGATGTATGAAATCTGCAGGCACATTATTACATGCATGAATTTCTAGAGCACCTCAGTGGCTTCAATGG
Organism: Crypturellus tataupa; assembly: GCA_034781795.1. Lineage (NCBI taxonomy): Eukaryota > Metazoa > Chordata > Aves > Tinamiformes > Tinamidae > Crypturellus > Crypturellus tataupa. The sequence continues at coordinate 1,580,595 of JAWLRI010000560.1, forward strand.
AAAACAAAGTGGTTTCTATTTTTTTTAACCTCATTTGTTTTCTCTAGAAAGATGGTGCTACAGGGAAAAAAAATGCAAGTAATAACTTGTTAGTTCAGTGCTATTAGGGTTGAATTCAAGGATCCATGGTTTGGTTTTCTGGACGTATTACTGGGGCTTCTTCTTTCATTTACCAAATCTGAATGTGAGTATGTAAAAAATCAGTTATAACCACATACAAACCAAAGCACTGTATTAGCAAAAGACTTAAGAAAATCAGCCTATATGATTATCTAGTTAGAAAGCCAAATTTTGTCATGGCATTGTCAAAGTTTATTTATGACTGCACAATCAAGTATGGTGATAAGGCAGTCCTATACGTTTTCAAGATGTATAACGTAATAAGAAAAAAAGCCAATCTCTTACCCCAAAATTGCAGAAACTCTGTTCCTAGTTTTCTTATATGTTACTACATGGACCTATGTTATCTAGCATATAGAAAGCTGTGTGAGAACATGTTACAAAACAGAATTCAAGATTTCCTCTTGGTAGAGCAAACAAAGCTTTTACGGCATTTTCCTGGTAAAAATACAATTGTTTATTCTGAGAAGCTATCCACACAGCAACACAATTATGTGGAATGGATTTCCTTCAACTTGACATTATAAGGACTGACAAATATTTCTTCATCCATAACAGAACCTACATGAAAATATTAACACCAAAAGATATATATACACATATATATTTAAAAGTTACCACAGTAGTATTATCAGTATAATATTTTCCTCACAGGAAAATAAAGCACAGATTAAAGCGAGGGCTTGTAATCCTTATATCCTATCCTGGAAATATGCCTTTATAATTAAGTACACACAAATAATGCACATGCCTGCCTTCAAATTTGGCCCTAAATCATTACAAAAGATCTACTACACTTTCACATTTCCTGCTAACTCTTTCTATGAGTTGTAGTACCTCGTATTTGTTCAGCCTACAAGATGTTTGTCTTTTTTTTTTCCAGAGTAAGATTCTTAGTAACTATGCATAACTTTCCCTTGAGATATCTTACACAAGCACCATGTTTTAAATTGAGTTGTTCTTCCTGCTTTTGTTACTAGAAACCAGCTCTTACAGAGCAGGAAATAGTTCACTTTGCAAAGAATTGGCTCATTTTAATCCATGCTCCATTCTTCAATATTTATCATCTGCAAGTGTCCATTACTATGGCATACATCTTTGCCTCATATTTTGGCTATCTTGGTATCTGTGTCTCCCACACATCTGAAGTGCTCTGGACTCCTTCAAAACTTCTGGACTTGACCCATCTTCTAAGAAAATCCCATGCTGATTATCAGAATCTCATACTGTGAGAAGCAAGTGAAATAAAAGGCCTCTGTCACTGATCAATCAGCACAAAATGACACCAGATGTTCCCAAGGACACAGCTCCAACACAAGACCTCCCCATACTATTACTTGTCAGCTTTTATTAGAGCCTGTCTAGAAAGGCAAATTCTGCAGCCAAGCACCTGGCTATTATCAACATTGCTGGAGACTAGGCAATGATCTTCACCAGAGGCAAAACAAACCGCAGCTACAGAAAAGCTGGTAAAAGTGTGAAGGAGCATTTCTATATAGCACTGCCTCCTTTGCCCTTATTGAACAAGTTATCACTCCTGGTAGTCTTGCTCAACCTTCCTCAGCCCTGCAGTCTGTATGTCCTGGAGTCTTTTAGCTTACACTTGCTTCTGGTAATGTTTTGTACTTATCTTTCCGTTAAATACACCCTTTAGCAGGCTCCTTGCTCCTAACTTGCATGTTGCTCAAACTCTTGCCTCAACAGGAACTGCTGCCTTCTTAGACAAGTAATCATGAGATCAGAAAGGTTTCACTCAAAATCAGATTCAGCTTCTAGTTTACATATATAAAACAGGACTCAGATTAAAACTGTATTTTGACACATACAGCTATAAATGCAACTATAAATATATGTCAATACATACATGTTATAAATATAAATACAATGAGTGTTTTCTCATTTTAATATGTTTTAATATTAACTTGCTATAATGGACATAAAATTACTGTCCTACTCAAACCACCATCATTTTATAGTTTGCCATGATAATCTCAGATACCACGCCCAAGTTTTAAAACAGAGAACAGCATCACCTATAACAAACATCTTGAAAAGATTAATATTTAAGTCTACTAAATTGATTAGCTATTGACTGCTAGCAATCAGAGATACTAGCTTTCCAGATAGTATTGATGACAAGGAGGAAATCTTACACTGACATTCTGACACAGCTGCTCCAGGGAAATTACTTCCCTCACTTCCACAAAATGATCTTCCTGATAGGCCATTGGCATCACTAATCCCTACAGTCCAGAATTGTCACTTTTTATACCAGTCACTGCTATCTGAGCAATATGGAAAAGGAATAATTAAACTAAGTGATGCTCGTAAAATAAAGGAATGAAAACACGAACTTAATTCCATGTGGGTGAATACATGCTGATCTCTGATATATATGCAACCTTGAGTGATCAAATGTCAAAGATTTACATGGCTTTGAAAAACCAATCGAAATAAAAAAACTACAAAAGTTCTGGAGTATCAGTTCTGGAGTATCGTATCTTCAGGAACTATTGATATAAACTGATACACTACAATTTCTTGTATTATTTGAAATTTTGTATTAATACATTGTATTGTATTGTATTAAGACAGAGTTGCATGACACATAACTAGTTTTAGATTTCAAAAAGGGACATTATATCAAATGTTCTTTAGGACAGACATGCATAATCAACCCCACTAAAAAAACACCAACAACAACACAACAAAAAATAACAGAATTTAGAAGGAATTCAGAAGTCCCATACACACAAAGACAAATCAATTTTCGTGGCAACTGGTAATGTTACACCGTGGTCAATATAAGCAGAGAATTTGTGCAATCTCCAACCATAGAGGTTTCCAAAACCAGCCTAGATGTAAACCTGAGCAAACCAGTCTGATTTCATAATAGACCTCCAGATATCCTTTCCAATCTGAACTATCCTGTGATAGATCTTACGATCGTGGGAACTGCAGCAGCTATGATTGGTGGACTGTTACTTGTTGCATCATATACGTGTCGTTTTTTTACCTTACACTACCATAAACCTTCTACATAGATCATTCCAAGCTCAGTAAGATCTATGTCAGAAAAGACATCTTTCTATGATAACAACATTCATTCTCAAGCACTTGCAATGGTGTTTTCTTTTGTTCCATATTAATTAATCCATATTCTGGATCCTGACTCCATGTACTGTGTTTGAGAGATGAGGGAATCACATCATTCATCAAAGGCTAGGACAATGTTCTGAGATATTTGCATTTAATCCCTTAAAAGGAAGTTATTGCACAGACAAGACTGTCTAAAACTAGACTGCCTTAAACTAGACAGCTAAAAATCCTTATCAATCTGCAAAACATATGAACAATAAATAATGCATCCTCCAGTATAGTTTTCATATAGTTTGTATTGTAACTGTAATTTCATATTTTAGCAAAATAGTTGATTAATCATCAACTAGCAGTATTTTGAGTGACTTTTAAAACAGCATGCCATTCCATGTGTTTCAGCAACACTGGAATAATGTTCTCGAGTTCATAAAGGTATGCTATTTTTACACACATCTTATAGTAAAATGACTAATTATGTGTAAGACTGAGTTCCAAATGCTGCAAAAATTGAATTTAAAGATCTACTGCAATCTCTCTTTCATACTGAATTACTTCATATAAATGAATTTTATAAAATCTGGCATTTAGCTTTGAGAAGGACAACAAGAGAGGCAAAACCCACGATTTTCTTAAAAGAAACAGAATAATATGGATAACTTACATATTCTATGACTTTTTAATCAATAGAATTGGTGTACCTATTTCTTAGGGAAAATATAATTGCTTAAATTGTCTTTTATATTTACAACTACTTAATTACTTTACTTTGATAAAAAACAGAATCATAAAAATTATCTTGAAAATTAACTTAAATTTTAGAACCAACTTGCAAGTTGTAGAACCTTTAGCTATGTTCCATTTAAGACATTTAATAGAGGTAAAAGCTCACAAGTGATGATATAAAGGATAATTTACGCTTGCAATGCATTTTTGTCCAATTAATAGATTGCCTGTATGTTGCATATTTTGCATGACAAAAGAGCATTCATAATGAAGATGCTCTTTGCAAATTAAAAGTGCAAAAACAGAAAATTTTCACCCTGTTTAGGAAATAAACAGTCCTTAACCAATTAAACTGCATTGTAATAAATTCTATGATTTATTGCAAGTTGTTTAACTTTCAAAACTCAGCTAATCCATATTAAGGTCACAATCCATCATGTCTGCCTTGGAAAGTCAGCAAATAATGGCTGTTGTATTAGCTGCTTTTGATGATAGTATGAAAGTAGTATTAGCACTTGTCAACAAAACTGCTTACAACATATCGTTAGCATGCATGGGCTGCTGTACATATTTATTATTCTGGCAGCTTCACACATATTGTTACAAGCTTATAAAACATTTTGTCAGATGGAAACTGAATGTACACTGTTTGGTTTTCTGATAGACTGGCAGCATAAATGTCTGGGTTGACTTAGTTTAGTTTAAGTGTAAATAGACACACAAATTCTTCAACCTGTTCTCTTATTGATACTGTAAAGTGCTGAATTATTCAGCATCCAACTCTTCTGTTTGTGTCTATCATCACAGTTATCAATTACCCATCAGTCTGCTTGTCAAAACAAAATGGATTAATCTGGCTGAAAACAAGTCAAATAAGTGGATACTATAACAGGGGTGCAGGGTTGCCAAACTGCCAAAGGAAAATCCAGGCAATGACATTTGCCATCAAAAGTCAGATATCTGACTTAAGTGAACAAATGATTCCCCTTTACAAGCCAAGAATGCACTTAGCTTACCGTAAGTAAATTAATCTGCATACTTTACCTACTAATGCATTAGCAGCAATGATAGAAGACACTGCTATTTTGTACTTATTGCTCATTTGCCTTTGTGATCCAACGCTTTGTCTATAAACTGGTTGTTAAATATAAACATACACAGTGTTGTTCTATTTTTTATAAATTAGAAGAGATCTACTTAGTGAATAAATGAACTTCTCACAAGTGTAGTTACTTGTGTTAGTTTGATCCATTGTATATATCAACTGAAGAGATTAAAACTCTAAGCAGCTGCTTTGTGCAAGCAACTCAACTTCCCTTAGGTCTAACCTCTGCTTTCTGTCCCTAACATTAAAATTTGGTATCTTCCTCGGCAAACTCTTCAAGTTCATTTACTACTACTGCTAAAAGATACATGCAAGTGATTTCATTTGTATCCTTAAGATATTTGATTTGATATTAAGATATTTGTATCCTTAAGAATGAGAAATTTGGTTCCCAATTTGGAGTAGATGTGTTTGGCACAAACTGTGTCACGTCTTGGATTCCTATCAATCAGAGGTTTCTGCTTTATTTGTTTTTTTCCCTTTTTTTTTTAAATCTCCCTGCAATTGCTGGACCAGAAATCAAGAGCTTAATGTAAGCCAAATTTTTGTATTATTTAGTGCAGTAAAAGCTCTTATATTTTACATATTTCACACTTATGATTTTGGAATAAGATTTTGGAATTTTATCTGCCAAACTATTTCAGGTCCTATGTACAAACATATATCTTTAGGCACCATATTGTAGACTTTAAAATGCAGGGCAAAAAGTAGCAAACTTTCTCTAGCAGATTCAAAATGACATTGAGAAAGCAGATCATTTATAAAATCTCGGACAAAATCTACTTTCTGTTAAATAGTTTAACAGGCTGTCCATGCATTCCTACATCAATTATTACAATTTCTTATAAGTTAAAACGTGATCAAGAGTATTACAAGGTTAATAAAATAATTTCTGTTCTTTCAATAAGAGTACACTTAATTACAAAACAAAGACAGAAATTAGCAAGGGAACTTTGCAATCATTGCCCCAACATGGCTGGCCCACCACTGACCTCTCTGAATTTCTAAAAACAAACTGAAACCCTCTTTACTTCATATAATTTCAGTGAAGCAGAGAATTTTACCTGGTATATGTTAATCTTCCATTTTTTTTCATTTCTATTAAGCATGAACTGTATACAGCTGGCTCTGTTAACCACTTGATATTAAGCCTCAGGATTTATTGACAGACATTTAACAGTCAAGAAAAATTTGTACTGGATCTGCTAGTTATAAAAGTTATTCAGACTGTATAATTCAGCATCGCTAGACATCTGCTTGCTTCTTTGACTTTTAATAACTCTAAGACTGTACTGTCAGGGTTGCTAAGAATATATATATTCTAATATATCTTGTTCTTTTTTCAGAGA
>JAWLRI010000560.1:1592030-1612794 GCA_034781795.1 Crypturellus tataupa
TTATCCATGTATACTAACAGCAGCTAAGGTTAAATTGTAATAGTCCATTACAAAAGCATCACTTTTATTATTGTCTAATTTGTTTTCTTATTTTAAACATCCTTCACTTCCAGGCTTATTTTCCTTTTTCCCTACAGAAAGGCATATATCTTTTTTGGGTAGGAGAAGGCTTTTTTTATTGTTTTTTGGTTGATCACAATAAAGAATGCTGCTCATGAAATGTTAACTATCTAGGTGTGTATACAAAGTAAAAAAAAGGCTACATCTGTTCATTTTTTTATGTTGCAATTTAGCTGAACTAAAATTAAGGGGTAAGTGTATAAAGCAGCAAGGGAGGATAGCAAGGTTCCTTCAGGACAAGAAGTGCTGGGTGACAGGGCCACTGTAGCTTACATAGGCCAACTGCCTGGCCACGGAGTCCGGGTTGGCCATGGGTTGGATGGATAGACAGAAAAGTTGCACAAGGCCCTGAGATCTGACCAGTTCTCACCTCCTTAGTGGAATCATGTGAGAAGTAAATATATGCCACAGTGGTTGAGGGCAAACCTCAGAGTACTCTAACATCTAATAAAACAGAATTGGTTCAATATTTTTTATGAGTGTGAAAATATAAACTAAGATTGCACTTCATTGCAGTCACACAACTAAAAAGAACTACCTCAAATTTAAAACAGCTTGATATCAAGCATGTTATCAAGTAGATTTCAAACCTGACATCATCAGACGGTCCATTCAGATATTGCAAATTTATATTTTGACATTTTTAGTAAGCTCATACCAAAACAAAGAAGGACATTCATGCTGTTTATCATGGAATTTCAGAGGAATATTCTGAGCCTGAAAGATGAAACAAAACAGAAAACTGAGGTATTTGCAAAGCTATATGCGGAACTGAAAGGGCAGAGATACTGCTAATGAACACTTTCAAAATACCTAGACAGAAACTTTTATTACCCATTTCTAAAAACACTAAGCAAAATTCATTTGTGAAACGATTATGCTATCTTGCTACAGCTTTAATTTTTAGTTAAGATCTAGGTTCCCTAGAGAATTAAAGTAATTATGTATAAAGTAATGGTGTTAGATTTAAAAAAATCTAAAATCCCAACCAGTTCCAAAACTAAAAGATACTACAACGTATAGGCATTATTCTACTTCTTATCATTTTGCTATCATATTACATTACCTACTTGCTATTTACATTGCTATTACAAACCTAACAGGTTAGGATAGTGTTGAAATTTGGTTGCCCAAAATAACTGGTTTAAAAGCATTAATCTGCTTTTCTCAATAGTGTAAAATGTCTTGTTCAAAGCTGTAGGTGAGCAGAGTTAGTATAACAACTAGCTTAAAAAACTAGCTTATTTTGAAAATATTTGTGGAATCAAAAGGTCAGAAAACATTTGTGTGTGTGTTTTATAGTGATCTTATGTGTTATTCTCCCAAAAATTAAAACCAAAACAAAACAAAGCAAAACAAAACAAAACCAAAAAAACCCTCACCTATATGAAGAAAAAGGAAAAAGTATGTCCTGAAATGTTGCATGTGACGATGCTTTATCATAATTCAGTTAGTGCATTTCTGCCAGATCTTCAGATAGTTGCATTCTTTCCTAAATTATCCATAAAAAGAGAACAATGAAAGGATTTCCCCCAAATATGATGGCTATGCCCTTTTTCATGATGAAAACACTTTTCTCTCACTCCTCAGAGTTCATTTGGAAAGAAAGAACCCTTTCTCAGGTCTTTGGCATGTTATAAGGGATAAAGCCAAGGCTTTGGCTAAACAAATCACATTGATAATTGCAATAACACTGATACACACACACACTGAAAATCACTTACAAAAAAAAAAAGGAAATCAAACCAAATCACTAAGCTTTATCCCAAGTCAAGACAGGTTTGTGGAAATGTTGGTAAGGAAAATTTCTCTTTCAATACAAGAAAAAAAAATTTAATTGCTTCAAAATAGAATTTTGGAGTTTTTTTCATTAGGAGCCTACACAGCTTTTAACACTGGGGATTAAACTGAGTCAGAGTCACAAGGCTCTGGAACCACATCTCAGTTAAAGTCATTCTGAAGGTCTACACTCTCCTACTCATGCTTCTGACTTTAACTTGATGTTTTATTTTGAGCTGCTTTCATGGCCAAGAGTGAAAACAAATACCAATGTATCTAATTCTCACTAACTTTTTGAGAATGAAGTGTCTGTGATTAACATCATCTTCATGAGTAACATGCTTTCAGAAAACACCTACGGTATTCAGTAGTAGATCTGTCTACTTTCGATAACAGTGTTGCACTTTACATCATGGAAACATTCCAAGTTTGTCTCAAAATGCCACAAAGAGCTACTTAGAAAAAAATATCACTGAAATGAACAGCAAGTTGAAAATTGCATTTGTTGATCAAAATGAAAAACACTGATAACAACCATCATTAATGTGAAGAGTGGACATGGAGCTTCATAGTTTCTGTTGAAAACAGTGGAAAAGATTGTTTACGCAAAAGTTAAACCCTTCCCAAGAAAAATATATTTTTTTCCATTGAGATTTCTGTCTTTTTAAGTGAAAATGGGAAAAAAAAAATTCATTATTTAGATTAAATTATAATGTTTTATTTTAGGACAGTTTAACAATAATCTAAGCTTATCTGAGCTCCTCCCACCTCTTAGAGAGTTGTGAATTTAATGCTCTTACCTTCCTCATTTCCTAAGTGGGGCCATGTTTTTTTCCTCTGCTCTCTCTTTGGGTTAGTCAAATGGGAGACTGAAATACAATATTGCTCAAATGACCAAAATGAAATATTACCATTTGGATCCCTCCAAAGATTCTCAATTGTTCTTAAAATGTTTCTAAATGGAAAATTTTCTAAGCCTCCTTTTTTTTTTTTTTTTTTTCTTTTTGGAAAAAAAAACAGTTTTATGTCTTAGTTTTCATTAAAAAATAAAATTTCTGAATATCCATAAAATATCTAAACTATCCATACTGCCACAGATCTGCAAGATCAAGTTTTGTAGCATTTTGATGCATGAGGACATGTTGATTTTGACAAATTGACACTCTGGGAACTGATTTTTAATTGACTCTTCTTATTTTTGTTCTACAATTATCCTCAATCTCCTACCTTAAAACCATGATATTTTAGGGAAAATAAAATGCAATCATACAAACATTACAGACTTTTATGATTCTTCCAGAGCCTTGCAGGAGGGTACAGTTTTTATAGATTATGGTACTCATAGCTGAAAAAAAAGTAGATTTTTAAATTTCTCTAAGCTTCCATAAATAATATGAAAAAATAGAAGTGTGTTCAGAATATATCAGTAAAGTCTTTTCTTGACACTGCCACCACATAATCATTCTTAACAGGCACATCAAGAAGTCAGGAACTCTTTTGCCCTGTTTAAACTGTCCTTTGTTTCTCATGTTCTTATGTTGCCAAAAAAAAAAAAAAAGTCAGATGGAGTTTAGTAATATTACATCCATAATTTTATATATTGGACTTAATTTTAAAAAAATATGCTTTACAAAATGCATTATCATATATATCTACCTCAGTTTGATTCTTTTCCATATTTTAACTCATCCTTAAAAAGTAAAGGTAAGCAAACAGGAGCAAAATCCCCTGTTTCTTTATCCAAGCTAAGGTAGAATCATTCTGAAATCAAAAGTATGATTACAGAGCACTTAGTCGTATGCCAACTATATTTAAAAGAGCATAATTATCAAAAAAATGTTGTTATATTGGGCTGGAATTTAGTAAGAAACACAAAGCCTCCAGAAGAATCTCAACAAGGACAGCAACCCTAGCTTGAGTGCTGCTGGGACAATGCTGCTATCAGTGTCTAATTAAAATAGTGTGAAAATAGCTTATGTGGTATGTAAAAATACTCCTATAGGAACACTACTTTGGGATTAGAAGGGTAAATTAGTTAAATCATATATTAGAAATATACACAGTAATTTGACTGAATTGAAGCAATTATGAATTAAAATTTGAGAGAAAACATAGAAGGGTAAGGAGGGGTCACTACCATCAGGAAAATCGCTAAGGAAGAGTAGTGCGCAAAGCTAAAGTCTGTGCATGTAATGTATCTTAAGAGATACAGGGAAGAGGAGTTTCTTTAGGAAATATTTTGTCCGATACAATTGAAAAAGGGAAGACTAAATCGAAGACACAAAACCAAATGGATGGCTAAGTGTCAATCCCTTCCGAGAAATACTTCATCTGGTCCCACCTAATTAGAGAATGGCACAAAGCTGCTTTTTATCCATCCAGTACATGCCTATCTTATTAAAATGTATGCCTCTGAAGTGAAAAGCTTTGTATGCTTCCAAGGTCTACCTTGCTTACTAAGAAGGTATGATAACTATATGTTGTATAAAAATGTATTTTAAATTATCCATCTTTCCATTTCCCTTTCTTTTTATGATGAAAACAGAAGCTCTGAATATATTCTCTGTATGCTAGTAGTCTACATACATGATATGTCTTATATTATGTATTGTTTCTAGGTATAACACAAATTCTCTAGCCTTGCATCACTCTTCTCTGAACTCCCACCATTCTGTCATTATCCACTGGAGAGGGGTACTCACCATGGCACATACTATTCCAGCTGCGATGGGACTGCTGGGATAATATTCCCTATTTTTTTATATATAACCTAATCCTTTTTTGATAGTAACCTTGTATTAACAGAAGTTTTCATTCTTCTTCTAGATCAATACTGCTAATACCGTAGAGAGAGAAAAAGATAGAGGGAAATATTTGAATGCATCACATTTTTCTCCCCATTTACTTTGCATTTCATCTGACACTGTATCTCTCATTCATTTAACACGTCTCTTCCCCTTTGTGTCCTGATTCCTTCTTATACTTGATTAACTTGAAAAAAAGACAAAACAGACAAACCCCCAGATCCTCAAGAACAAACTAAAACCAAAGTCAAGCTAATAAACATCAAGTAAACTTAAAACCTCGCTAAACAGCAAATTTATCTGAAACTGTTTAGCAAAAACATCTTGTAATCAAAGAATCTTCTACATTTGGTGATACATCATCATAGATAATAAATGATTATTAATTCCTGTTAAAATGTAAACCAAAAAACATTTATTTTGTGACCATTGCAATGGTGTCTCACTTCCACACAGGCAAAACAGGACTAATCTCACTCTATTATGGCATTGTTGGAACTGGACCAAGTCACTACCAACACATTAGCAGAAATCACCAGACTGAATCAGGAAAAGAAATGATCAAATTGCAAGTTATAATTTCTTGAACAATCCTTTCTACTTAACCTTATAGTTGAAATTAAAAATATGATCATCTTGCTCTGAAAGGCAGTATGTATCAGTACGTACACTTTTGAAAGCAACAGGATCTGCACGGAGTCCACTTAATCAGCTGTATCCTGGCACTAGGTATCTTCTAAAAACTTAATTAAAATATAATGAAAAAGCACATAGCGGGATATTTCCTGCCATTATTTCACAAAGCATAATTCAGCTTATAATCTTCCTCACTGGACTAGAATGAACAATAATGCAGAATAAGATTCATCTCAGCTGTTTCTCTTTAAGAATTATGAAATGCAATTGCTAAAAAACTTGGAAGGTTTATTAGTGAACACAATGTAATAATTTTCTATAAGTGAAAATTATTATACACATTAGCTTTTATTAATTAAAAGAATACCAGCTTAAAACAACTATGTAATGGTAGTAAAGGCTACACATCTGCTTCCTCACAGCCAGTACAAAGAAACCTGTGTTTATTTGTGAATTAACTGTTAAACAGGCAAGATCCTTCTCAATTTCAAAAACCACACTAGAACATCACTACAAATTCAAACATTTTCTTTGCAGTTGTTCCAGACTTTTATATTCTGACAGCTCCAATACTTTATTTAGACTAACTCTCTACCCGTGACTTCACAGGCCCACTTAATACCTAGGATTAACAAAATAAACATAAACCTTAGCAGACCGAGTACGTTCAAAATATCAAAAGCGATAGGCTGCGCAAGTTAAACGGGGGCGGATTTGCAATTTAAAACATAATTCATCATAATGAAAATGTAAAGCAGTAGTTCTGCTTTATTTGGTCTGGCAGGTTAGGGATCCCTGTGAAGCTACATGGAAGCAACGCAGAGATTAATAATTTAATTTGGTTCAGGCCCGTGCAAGTGGGGCACAGCGCGCTTTTATTCCATAACCAGCTGCTGACCCTAATACGGATGAACCAATTAGACATCTCTATTTAATTGTGGGGTGACCCACCGCAAATTCGCAAGGAATTTTCATTACAAACACAACTCGACGGCCTGAAAGAATCCCCACTATCCCCCTGGCGGAGAGTGCAGGTTTGATAGACGCACACAAAGGAGCTGGGCAAATGGGAAAAAATCGCAAGATCATTTTAGGCTGTGCGCTGCAAAAGAACATCTTAATATAATGAGCCTTTTTCGACATCCCTCAGTGCGGCGTCAGCCCTCTCAGATAACCCCACACAAAGCAAATACTGTTCGTCTGAAGTTACATTTGCTCCTTGTTATCACAACTTATGCCACTTAATTCATTATTCAACGAATTCACTTTCTTGTTTATTAGATGCAAGGTAGCCGCTCATCCCTAAAGGCCATGTATGCAAAAGACTGCTTGTAATCCTGTCACTTCAAACCTCTCTAGGCTTTTACATTGCTCCAGGAATTAGGAGGAAAGAAGCAAACAATTTAGATTTATTCACGCTGATATTAAACCTGGATATCATAAAGGAAATAAGAGAAACCTTTCAGAGCTAGCTTAAAATCTATCGGCACAGACCTACAGAACAGGCTACTGCCTGATTTTGTGAGAGTTCACATTCATTCCTGTAGTATGACAAACACCCAACTCTATACCTTACATCTTTAAAATATATAAAATTCATAGATTCCACTGCAAGGTATCTCAGTGTCTTTCCTCAAGTGTGTTTGATATGTTCAGCCTACCACCACTACCAAAATCATCCACTCACGAGCTGACTGCTTGTACTGAACATATTGAAATCAGTGGTCAAATGCCACTTGTATCAAAATCTACACTAATTTAAAAAACCTTCACTATATAATGGACTTAAAAGCACATTGCAACTGATTTTGGTATCTCATCTAATGTATGTTCTCCAATGTTTTTAAATTGGAATATTTCTAATAATTTATTAAAGATATTTAAGAGCATAAAGAGCTTCAACTCTTTTCACACCGCAATAACAGTTGTCGAGATGTTTCAATTTTACTCTGTAACCTTATGCTGTTAGAATCATTAAAATGCAAATGAATTACTGAATTAAACACACTTTCAGTACACTCTTAGCACAATTAATATTGTATAAAATTATCTGCATAATTATACACACTAACATTTATATAAGGCATTGTAAAAAGCTACAAATCAGAAACTGCATGTAAAACTGCTAAGTACTGTGGAACAGACTTCTACATATGAAAATGTAATTGGTAGTTTAATGTTAACACTCTGCTGGACTGCAAATACATTTGACATTTTCCTTATTAAAATGTTAAATAACTCTTCACTTATTTTTCTTAGTGATAGTCCATCAATCTCGGGCACAATAATGCACTGTTCACAAAAGTTCATGGCAATTATTTTCTTGTTATTAATTTTAATGATTAATTTATAATTAGCAACCTAGCATTACATAAATGGGAAGGCTGACAAGAAACATCAAAAAATCCTTGCCCGTTATACATCACAAAAAGGGACTGAATACCTCAGAACAGAACAGCGCTGCAAAGATAGTCATTTATGGCTGGAGCGGTTACACTAAAAATTGCTTTTTAAAAACAGTTTTCTAAGGCTGATGTGGTATGGATTGTTGCTTTAAAAATATACATATGTATCTTACTAATTATGTTTTTATTAGGTAATACATGTGCTATAACTGTCCCAAGCCAAGAGTTGATTCACCTGAATAATTAACCTTTAGCAAGTAGAGGATGCCTTTTAGTCAATTAAACTGAGGGTAACAGAAATATTCTTCAAAAAATATAATGCAAAAATCAACAGTTTTCTGTGTCATGAAATAGTGTCACTGGCTAGGCTGTGTATGCATATTCACACTTTTGTTTTCAAATTGTGAAAAATTAGTAGTGAATAATAATGAATGGAAACTTTTTGGTTAACAGAGTCCTAACTTTATCTTTCATTGTGCAATGTTTGCAATTTTGCACGTAGGAGATTTTAAAAGTCACCCAGTGATTTTTATAGTGCAACCGTATGCTAGATAAAGATATTTAAGCTGTCAGTATAAACTGCTTCTGTTTTCATTTTGCATTTAATTTCAATGCCAGACTCAAGGCATAAATTTTTCATCACCTGCAATGCTATGAATAAAAGATTAAAAAAAGAACTGAGAAGAAATTCTAACACATGCGGTGCATGCAGCACATTGTGCAGACACACTGTGCATAACTAGATGTTTAATTTCTATCACTTTTTCCTACGTCAGGAACACTATTATTTGGGTTCATACATCATGCAGTTAATTTCCAACATTTCAGCTCTGCAGAATTCAAATTTACCCAGCTCTGGACAAATAATCTATTCAACAGACTTGAAATCTGCAGCCAATACACATATTGGTAAATTCACAGGGAATTTTCTTAGCATTAAATAAAATATATCTCTTGACATCTAAGACTGTCAAGTTAAGTGCTATTAAAATATTTCAATGGCACACATTCTAGCTTTTTCCAGCAAATGAATTAATCTCTTCCTAAGTTCAAAGAACCAAGAATTACAAAAAATTTCCAAGCTGATTTCAGTTCCTCATTAAGGCTCACTTCACATTTTAAGCCGAAGGATGTGATCAATCCCAAGAGGCAAAGTTATGGGACAGAATTTTTTATTTAGCACTTAAGAGTGTTTTTAGTAGCACTATGCATCTTCATTTTTATTTTATTAACACTCAGAAGGCCTTGGATGAAATTCTGTTTCTCTCTCTTCAGCAGCACCTGGAAAAACGTGTTGTGGAATACACTATTTTTAGCATTAATACTAGCTTTTTATTTATCAGAAAATATTTGACATTCATAATTTGACTTCACATAACAGTAAACTCTCAAATACACCACATATTTAGCCCAATAAAAGGTAGCAATGTGTATACACTAAGTTCTTACTTGTGCAACACACATTGAAAAATTGTTCATGTAAGGAAAAAAACTACTCTATAAAATACTTGATCTCAATGTAATCATTATTCATTATGTTTCTTAAAAAGCTTGGAAAATAAGTTTCAATAATAATTGGTAATGTTTTACCATTAAGTAAGATCTGAAAGATGTGTGCAAGGCAATATACTACTATTCCAGGCTTCGGTCTTTGCAGACTGGAATGAGGACTTTCAATCAAAAGGATACACTTAATGACTGATAGTTGGATAAATGGGATTTATGGCCTGACAGTAGGATATAAAGCATTGCATGAGTAGGCTGTCTTTTTCAATTGCAGTGTAGTTGCTAAAAATCATTGTTGCTGACCAACTTTTAGAAGGTAACATACAAGCTGTTGCCAAAAAAACAAAAAACAAACAAAAAAAAACACATGATGCTTTTACCAGGAATTTAAGCAGATATAAAGGGGATAAGCCATACCTTTATAATGGACCAAAGGAACTGGTCCATTGCACTGCATGACATTTGCACTCACCATATTCATTTCTAATCAGTTTGTACTTTTTCTAAACAAGCTAAATAACGTCCATCATTCCAAGCTGGCAACACCCAGCAAAGCCAGAATTATGCATTTATTTGTAACGCAACAACTGCAACAGTAATGATGTGGTTATTCGAAATTCATTTCACAGTTTCTGGCATCAGCTTTTGAAGACTTTAGCCTTGATTCAGCAAAGACCTTGGACGTGTACTTAAATTTACTCTGTGCTGTAAGAGTGCGGTTTACTTTTAAGGAGACACGGGCTTTATTCTAATTGAATTTAATAAATGATAGTCTAAGTCTACAGTGACTTTACCACACCAGTTGGTCAAATGTGAAAATGTGCCCACCAACATAGAGTTCAACTTTTGCTATCACAATGTGTTAGCACACTGTGTAGCATACATTTTGTATTACCAGTTATACAGTTATGTTACAATCTCTTCTTTACAATCTCCTTTTAAAATCTCTAGAAGTGTATGAGTAATCTGGGTATAGTAAGTATACATATACGAGTACCAATACAGAACTATAAGCACAGAAATGTTAACTTTTAAATGAACTACCTTAAGAGTGTAGGATTTCAGGAGTTAAGGTAAATGTGGGAACAAATTCAAGGGAATATGAGAATGTCCCCTGTAAAACACATCAAAAATCCTTTCTAGTTCTTTACATCAAGATTTTAAACCCAGCATAGTTCTAAATGAATTGGCAGTTACAAGGGTAATACATTATTTTGCATGTCACATCCTTAGGGAAACAACTTCAGCATATACTTTTGGATCAAAGGTTCTATCCTAAAAATCACAGAAAAGACTGGAATTTAGAAATGGGAATATGAAAGGAAGGTTTATGAAGAAGATGTGAGCACTTGAAGAAAACAGACCATTAGACTCAAGACATCTTCTGTATCTAATCATTTCTTCATTAGCCAGACAGATTTTTCAAAATGAGAAAGTGTACTGTGACTTTTTCAGCTGTATCTATAGATGAAGTCACCAGGATAATACCATATTTGACCACTTTTAAACTGAATATACAGCCAATTGACTATATATATACAAGACGCTCCTTCCCTGGGTTCAGCTACCAACACCAAATTCAACATATGCAACCTGCTCAGTTTAAAACCAAAGGTAGTGAAGCATTGATGACGTTGTGCCATGTGTTGTGTGCAGTTGGTCTTCTCTTGCTAAGGATGTTGAGAAAATGAGTCCATGGTTCCCTTGGCGGTCATTCCATGGCCACAGGAACATTGACATGTTCCCTAGTTAAATCACTATCCTGCACTTTTCACATTTTGAAATTGCTGTTAACATGCCTCCTTTGTTGAACAGATTCTTTTAAACGTTAATGATTTACTTCTGTGAACTAATAAAAATAGTAAGTGCACTTCTCCTTTTTATGAGAATGATGTATAACTTTCCTCTTTTTCCTGCTTGCCCACGAAAGTTATTTCAATGCTGCTCAAACCACATTCAGCTCTGAGTTTTCTAAATACAGAATTGGAAAACTTGGAAATTTTAGCCATCTTCTGAGCAGCATTTCAGATTAAAACATTCTTCAGACTGATATTGAATATCTGCTTAAAAATAATTACATACTACTTAATTACAGATTAAGAACTGAATTCTAGAACTCTGCAGCTTGCTAAATCCATGACCAGTGTTTTACTCTATTTATATATCAGCTGATCATGCCAATCATTCATTTATAGTGAAGATCTATCTACTTTAAAGTTTCTAGGCTAAGTAGGATGAATTTAGCATGTAAATACTTTTCTCATTATGGAGCAGGACCACAAGGCTCTCTCATTTGACACAAGCTCTTAAAGTGCCCTCATCAATTTTACGTTGCTCTTCAGTAGTTTCTACCCACCCTTAGCTCCAGTTCACATGACTTAAGTCCACCAGACTTATGACTTTAAGTCCACCAGAATATTACAGCAAAACAATTCCATTTATAAAACTATCTTAGGTGCTAAGTAACCAAAGATGCTAAAAAGCACCAAGATCACTATACAGTGAAAAGTCTAATACACTTTAATATATAATTAGTACTAATTCAACAATATAAAAGTGCAACATAAAGTTGATAAAAATCATTTTTCAGTATTCTGTGTCTGCTTGCCTACCCACAACTCAAAGATTTTCTTTCTTTCATAATACACTATAATATGGTTACAAGTGCATTGATATTCATCTTGTTAGAATGGTAGTAATATATCCCACCAGGACTACTGTTCCTAGTAGCAATTTAAAATAATTATTGTGAGACTTGATGCTAGACATCAGGTTTGCAATAGAATTACAATGAGGGAAGTGTATTAGAGACAAAACATTGCTGGAAGAAAACTTCATAATGGCACAATTTGGAACTAAGCCTCAATTTTACAGTAATAGATTCTCTTTATGATGGCACAAAGGAGTAAATGCACTTAGCAAATTTAAATCTATTATTAATCACACTTTGTGGATTGCAGTGCAAAAAGGAGAAAAGAAATTAGCTTTTTAAGTATGTTTCTTATATAAAACAAGTTCTACTATGAAGAACATTTTATAAAAATCTCCTTGTTACAGCTCAGAAATACAGCAACTCTTCATGCTGAGGAGAATTACACAGGATCAAAATCTTTCTAAACTAGTTCTGAAAGTCTTCATTTTTGGATCAGAAGACACTCAAGTCAGTGTACTCTACACGATCAGAATACTTTCACTTAGAGGAACAAAGTATCCAACAAGACAGAAGAGGAAAACTAAATCTATATTCAGCCATACCTGCTTACACTAATCACTCTTCTCAAATGAAGAGAGGTATTTGTACCATCCTTGTATCTCTTACATCACAACTACATTAAACCAAAGTCTCCACATTTAAGTACATGGAGACTAGCTCATACACTTACAGACCACTAGAGGTTTTTCAAAAAGTATTTGACAGAAAATAATTACAAGTATCCCAAAATGTATCCTGGCAAGTTGTCACATAGCAATGGAAAAAGACATTTTTTTTCATCATCACTGGGATAAATAATGTGTAGTTTTTATAGCCTACATTGCACCTTTATTCCTATCTTAAAAATAACATATACATTTGGTCCATCTTTTATTTCATGAATCACATTTTTAAGAAAGATTGATATAGCAGTACATGAAACTGTCAGATGCAGTTTTTCTTGCTACCACCGATCCTTTAATTCTGCCATGAACAATCCAGAGGAAAATAAAGCTTCTAATTCAGGCATAAAGCAACATGTTACACCAAAACACTAGCTTATGAAAGTAAAAAGCTGGTATTAAATGACAGAATCAGAGCTAATTGGGCATTCCTTTTACAGTTAAAATATTTTAATATACTAGCTTTGGGAAGTTTAAGTTCATATCAGACTACTTTTTAACCTGACCATTTAAACTGCTTCTAAAATTACTGTTGGGTAGAGTGAGTACCTATAGACTTTAACTATTCCAGTTGCACTGACTCCCAAAACACTGCTAGCCAGTAAATGTATGCCCACACCTCAGCCTGCATATAATAGAAAGATTACAAAGCTATTTTTAGATGAACTAACTTGGGTAGCAGAAGCTCTCTACTCTCAGCAGCACAAGCTTCATGGGGGCTAATTTACTCGGCTTCAGTGAGGAAAATTAGCCTGTGGGGAGCTTCAAACTACTCAAGTTAGATGGTTTCTGGTACCTCATGGTACTCATTTAAAATATCCCTATACTATTTTTTTTCTGTCTTGCAGTCTATAACATAAACCTGCCTGCATTCAGCCAGCCTATGAGATTAAATCGAGAAATGGTGCTAAGTCAATGGCTTAACATGACTGAACACATAACACCCCATTCCTCCCCCTTCATTTTCCCAGGGATGTTGCACACTCATTGAAGCAGGAGATCATAACAAGGCTGCAGAATATTATATGCGATAACATCATGAACCAAAAGTTCAATTAGTCAAAATGGCTTTCTAAAAGAGAAAAGCTGAAGAGATGGCAGGCAAGTCCATTTTGTCCTACTTCCCTCTGCAAAAGGAGATGTCACTAAAGGAAAATAGAGAATAGAGAAAATAATTACTTGATCTTTACCCATCACCTAGAAAAGGTGAGGTAGCATAACCTGCTTTTATAATTATATGCCAAGTATTGAGATAGTTGATCTTACCAGAATCAATAAAAATCTTCATTATCATTTTTTAAAGGGTAAAATTTAAAACTTACAGGAAAAAAAGCTTGAAATGTAATTCATGCACCTCTGAAGAATCAAAAAACATCACACAAAGAAAAGGAAAGAAAATTTCATAAGCTATCTTTAGGTAACTTCATGTCTTTGCAGAGTCTCACTCAAATCATGATTGTTTTAGATGATGTTCGTTGTTATTACACATTTTCAGAGCCACACTTCTTTTAAAACAGTCTACACAATGATATTTGGGGATCTTAGGTATTCCAAAAGTGCTCTCCACTATCTTTTCCTTCTTAAGCCAACATATCAATGTTATAGGATCATTTCCTTAAGAAAAAAAAAAAAAAAAAAAAATGCACAATTCCTTAAATATCCACTATTCAGCATTCCTAAAGAAACAATTTCATAAAAATGCACAAATGGTTAAAACTAATATAGGAATTCATCATGATGATGACATAAAAAATATCTCATAGAACTTGCTGAAAAAGACTCGATAAGAAGAACTCTATGTTTCTATTATCGAGATTTCCAACAAAAATAATAAACTATAAACTTTGCACGGTCCATACACACTCCTTAAAGGAGTTCACAGAAAATGCAACAATAATACAGCTGTGAAATTACAAAGCTTATGATTATTACATCAGAGTATAATAAGGTCCGTGGTCTTGCAATAGTCTTTACATCATTAAAAATCCCAATCCCAAAGCACCCACAAAGAAAAACAAAAAATGCAGACTTGACCACAGCTGGCACATGATGTTTAAAAGTCAGCCTGCAGTCGAAGATTACACCCATGCTGTGTGTCACACTGACTCCATGAAGCACCTCTTCATCAAAGGCATCAAAGAATGGCATTTCTCACAGGCGCACATTCTCTTCCTCTCTGAAATATTCAGGCTAATGATCACAGATCATCAAACTAAAATACTTACTAAAGAGAAAATAAAAGCTTGTCAATTGGTTAGCGTAATTTATGAGTTACATAATGCTGTGCTAAAGAATAGAAAAATAATAACAAAAAAATATTGCAGTAACTGTTCTCAAGATTGATGAAAATAATTCTGATAGCATGCAACTTTAAAGCCCAACATCACAACCTGAATAATACAGCAGAAAAATGTTCCCACACCATTCACTTGACCAAAATCTACTAAAACAAGAGCACAGCTCTAGGAGAGCTTCTCACACAAACTCAGGACTAGCAGTGTAACCGTACACCTTTAGCAGACTGCTCTGAATTTATTTCTAATTTTTTGTCTTTTGATATTTTATTGTCTTGAAAATATGCAAATAAGAATTATTTCTATTCATACAGTAACTCCTCCAGGACAGAAGTAGTCGTTCTGCCTATATCCTACACACTAAGCACATGGGCATCCACAACATGTTAAAGGAAAAGTGTAAGTCTGGTTTAATAATTTATATAGGTTTAGCATATGTTGGTTCCACTTGAAATCTCCAACACTGGTTCAATGACAGTACACATTTCTTTATTCATAATTAAATAATCTTATGGCAAGACCAAATTATGTGAAGCAGAGAACCCCACAGAGCAATTTCTGCAGCAAATGTCAGAGGTATTAGACTCTATATCACTTAGACAAAGGGTGTAATACAGGCAGATTATTAACTTCTAATTGGACTAGAGCAGGACTTTTTTTTGTCTCAAATTACCAAAGCTTCCAATTTTCAATGTAAAAGTGCATCTGTGTATTTCCCACAGCAACATGAACCAGAGTATAATAGAGGATAGGAATCTCTGTCACCCTGAGTAATGTTTCCACAAATGAAAAAGTCATAAGCATCTAAAATAGGTTATGAAATTAATTTTTCAGATGAAATAAAGTTTGTTTAAGAAGCTTATATTTGCAAGCTTGCAATGAGGGAAGAGGAAGGATTAGTTTTGCCCCTAAATGAACGGAAGTAAAGAATTCACTCCATGGAAAATTTACTGGCTACCTACTCAATATTAGACTTCATTTCAGAAGTTAACAAAGTAGCCTGAAAAATAAGTTCTTCCATGTCTGTGATTCAGTTCATTTCGTTAATCTAAGCATATAAATAAAAAGGTATACAATGACCCTCACTTCCAATCAGTTTAAAACTTTAGGGGAAAAACAGTGCCTAGCTAATGGCAAATCTCAATATGAACTAATACATTAGTAAAATGCTAAATGTTAGAAGAATAGGCATTAAACAGATATATTTGAAATTGAAATATGCAGGATAAATAAACTAGACATGACTATAGTGCTTTAAGGTTTAAATGAATCACTACATACAGAGAAACAAGCTTCCCCTAAAAAAGAGACTGTCCTTCAAATTCTCACTTCCTATGAGGTAAGTGAAGAAGTGGTGCTTGCTTTTGCTGAATAGAGGTTCTTTGCCAAGGTGACTCACTAGTCTCTTCCCTTACATCAGTTCTAAAAAAATACTACGATATTCCTGTCAGGCTTTCTTGAATCTCTTTAAAGTGAATCCATATAACTTATCACTAAAAGTGATTGTCATTTATTCAGCTCCTAATATATTTTTCTCCTAGTCTGATCTTCAGTAGTGTGATCTGTCTGCTCTTTTCCATTGACTTTCCTACCCTTACTACAGTAACTCTCCTCTCCCAGGCTATTCTACTATTGAAAGCTCTTCTCCTGTACCTTCTCTAATAACTCTGTAAGAGGTCTTGTTTTCATGTCTTCCCCTTCTTGCCTTTATAGCCACATCTCTAATGTAGAATTTATTTCTCTCCTCCTATCATTCCTTGCACTCAAGTCTTGATTCTGAAAAACCTTGTCAATCTTCCTTTCTCTTGCATCTTCTCTCCAATTGTCCCTTCACTAGCCGTTTCCTAAATGTCATGCTATTATCTTGGAAATTAGGTTAAATATCTTTCTACTGTCTAATGCTTTTATTAAGAAATCTCTCTTTCCATTTTCAAACCCATAGTTATGTCAGCAGGGTAACTGCTCAGCTTCACTACCCCAGCATCTTCAAAATAATTACTTGTCTTTTGCTTTCTCTTCATCCAGTCTTACCTAATCCAGATATACCTCATTATTATCAACACCAAACCTTCCTTTTGCACATCCACTCCTAAAAGTACAAATTTCAGTACACCAATCGCCAGTTTCTATGTGCCAGTTTCCTGCACAGAGGTACTGATCCTTGGTGCTAGACAAAGACCCCTTCCAAATTTCTGAGTCACTGGGTTTCTCAACCCCCAGAGTAAATTCATTTTACTTTTCCTTCCATCCCTCAGGTTGTACTCAAAATGCTACCTTCTTCCTTTCAGCTACCTTTCAAGTCTTTTATTCATTTGCTATCAAAATACATATACATGAATTGATGTATATGTACAAAATGAATCATTTCCACCTATTACCCTACAGCTGACTGGCCTTTCTTACCTTGAAAGTATTTCATGTCTTCTAATAATAATTTGTAGGATATTTTTTGACTGTCAGTTCCAAGACTGGGGACAGCCATTTCAGAATCACTTCATCTCAGCTTGTATCCAGGAATCATTGCCTTATGTTTCCTACTCTAGGAATAAGAGCAGCAAAAGAAGTCAAATTTCAGGTGACTAAAACTGAAAAGAGGAAAGAGATGGTATTCTGAGGCATTATCTTCTGTACATCTAATTTTACAACTGTAGTTGTGAAGTTTCAGAAGGATTCTAAGAATCCAGGTTAGTTGGGATACTGGCTCAGTCTATTTCCAGCAACTAAGTGCATTTGATCTTGACTGCAGCTGGCTGAAGAAATACAGTTTCTGTAATGATTGAAATTGAAGACCTAAACTGGAAAAGTGTAGGACTGGAACTATGTTATGACTGCCTGACCAGAATTGGTGACACTGCCTAGGACATACTGAGGGAGAGCTAAGGACAAGAATGCAACAGTAATGGAAGACTTGTACTAGTCTGTCACCTTGTGAATTGGAGAAATACCATATTGCGACCTGATGATAAGACTAAATTTGTAGACATGGTCAGTCTGCTTAACAGTCCATGAGAAAAGAAATCTTTGACTTGATTTTGAGTAGAACACTGGACATTACTTAAAATGTTGCTGTCAAAAATTCACTCTGTAACAATACCTATAATGCACTTAAATTCAGTATTTTTGCAGAAATGTTATTGTCAAAAATCCACTCTCTAACCCCAACTATAATGCATTTAAATTTAACAGTCTTGCAGAAGCAACAAACCTCCGAAATGCCGTGCAACTGCAGTTCACTTCACAAACCTGCACTCACCTTCGACACTATTATTCTGCTACACATGAAAAAGGAAAGCATCAAGGAGAGGCAGTTAAGAGAGTTAAATTCTTGTAGACAATGTAAAGAGAAAGAACACTATGCTGGAGGCAAATATCAAATGGTCACTTCAGAGCACAAGCGGCAAAAAGAATTTAAGATAACTAGACTAACATTAACATAACTAGCAGAGAAAATGGAGGTTTTTAAAAGTACAAAGATATTCAGAAAGCTGAAAATAAAGTCTATTATAAAGTGTGGAAAGTTAGGTATAAAATCACAGTAAGTCAGGTGAGAAAAGAGTTTGAGTAAATACACGAAAAAGACATAAAAAAACAATTTTTTTTCAGTAATTTTTTTTCAAACATATGAGGAGCAAGCACTCTGCTTTACTACTCAAAGGGTAGAAGATAATCAGTGTGCAAGTGTTTTTTTTTTTTTTTGGCTTTGCTTTTTTCTTTGCTTCTGTATTAATTGTGGAAAACCTGGAAAAATTCCTATACCTGAATCTGCAAAACAGTCTCAGCTGAAGACTCAATCTCAATTTGAATGCTAGTCAGTGCAGCCTCTGTAAAGGGAAGTCATATGTGACAAAGCAATCAAAAGTCAGGCTAATAAAGGAGATCTGTTTAAAATAGTCTATTTGGATATTCAAAAGCTTCTGACAAAGTCCTTCACCAAGCCTTTTAAAGAAACTAAACAGCCGCAGCAAAAAAGGAAGGGTCATGACACAGATAAAATTTAGTTAAAACAAAGGAAACAGAGGTAGGAATAAACAGCCAGGTTGCACAGAGCTTGTCAGAGGAATTCCACAGGGATTTGAGTTGCTTAACGTATTTATAAATGATAAATAAAGGACGAGTGAAGGAACGTGAATGGCAGTTTGTCGATGATAGTAAGTAATTTCAAACGGCAAAGTGAGGAACTGCTGGTGAAAAGACTGAGAGAGGTCACAAGACACTGAACTATAGGGCATTAAGATGGCAGATGAAACTCAGCAGAGACAAATGCAAGGTGATGTAGAAGGGAAACTCAATCCTAACTTCACCTATAAAAGTTATAGGCTCTGAGCTGATTATTGCCATCCACGCACCCTGGCATTTTAAGCATGCAGATTTAACGGGAAAATAGGGAAGAGCATTAGACTGAATGAATATAAACCCAAGGCTTGTTGACATCTTAAACACTGTATGTTCCTCTGGTTCCTCCATCCTCCTCCTCAAAAAACAAAGAAACAAACAAAAAAGAATGGAGTAAGGTAGAAAAATGGGTGCTTGATTACTTCAGTATGGTATAGAGCCGGCAGAGCAAACTATACTAGAAGTCTACAAAACGTAGAACAGTGTTGACTTGATGACAAAAAAAAACACTTAGCACTATTGCTTCCAGCACAGAAGCTAGCGGGCATAAAATGTAGAGAACAGTGGGAGGTTAAAATGTAAAAAAAAAGGGGTGCTTTTCCACAAAATGTGTAGTTAAGTTACAGAACACTTTGAACACTAGTAGACTACAAAGATTTAAGTTCATGGACAAGTTCATGGATGAGAAATCTCTCATCAACTTTGAAATATAAAGATATTTCCTATAGTTAATAAAGTCTACGGGCTATTGAAGACAAGAGAGTACCCTGAGAAGCCTCACTCTTATCACTTATCTGTAGGCTGCTCTGTAAGCACCCACTTCTTGCTGTGAGATGGGAAATTTGGCCAGATGACTTCTGGTGCATCAGTCCTGTTATTCTTATATTCTTAGGAGCTTTATCACAGTAATTCTGCACTGCTAGGCTCTAGGGAGAAAAAGTAAAGGTGCTGAGGAAGGCTTTGCTGGTCCTGCATTTAGACAGCATCTCAGAGAAAGCCTAAACCTCTTAGGAGTAGACTTGGAAAAGCATCCCAAACCCAAACAACTCTCCTTATAAAGGAGGGCAAAGCTGAAAAAAGGAAACGTCATTAAATTTATTACCCAGTATTTAGGAAGATGTATCTTCTTTATAATGATACAGAGAAGTATTCATACCATCTACTTTGGCTACTTTAGACACCTAATTTTGAATGAGTCAGAATATCTAAAATTAGAAGCAACCCACATAAAAAGAGGCAGAAGTAAGTATTTCCAGATGGACCTAAATTAAATGCATAAAGGCAGAACCCATAATCCTCTAGTGCTACTTCTACTCTACCTAGTATTTGCTACCTATTAATTTGGTCAGAGAGAAGAGAAAAAAACAATAGTGCTTCCCACATATATACCTTCTCAATTATTAAGAAATAAAATTCTTACAATCGAGTATTGGCATTTTTTAATGCCTTCTGTTGACATTTCCATTACAAATCTCTCTTAAGGCTAAAGCAATTCTGACAATGGTATTTTATAAGAGAAGTAAATTACATCTTTGTAATTCTTTCACTTTCAATATATTTCCTAATAAGCAAACTAAATTCACAAAGAACTTAAAACATCAGCTTAAAGAGAATCTTTATGTAAAGAAATAAAATCCAAAAGGCACTTCTTATGTACTCTTTTTTTTCAGTAACTTCACAAATAGAATAATCTACACCCTGTATGTTGTTCTGAAGCACATCAATAGCATCA
>JAWLRI010000560.1:1630814-1640881 GCA_034781795.1 Crypturellus tataupa
CTAGGAAGGCGATTGGACCTACAGTCCACAGACTGTGAATCCGATACTGATTTGATATATCCTTCCCCCCCCCGCCTTGCCACCACTACGGCTTTCAAACTGCAACATTTTTACAAACACCTTCCTGCTTTGCACCTGAATAATAAATATCTGTTGCCAGCACAGGAGGAATAGCAAACATACTGCTTCAGGAAGAAGGTTTCCCTTTCGCTTCAAAAATGAAGGAATGCTAAAAATAATAACTCATCAGAAGAGAACCCAGATTATACTTATTCTTGTTAATTAGGAGTATTCTATTTTTTCTAAGTGCTGCTCACCATTCACTTTCCTTTTTTAGTACCAATTTCTCAAAAGGCCAGAATAAACTTAGTGAAAGGCCAACAAAAGGTTATCTAATCAATATTATTTTAGGATCAGCTCAAATTGGGCTGGGTATGAAATTGAAAATGGCACTGCTGTAAAATTTGCCTTGCCCGTGAAGGGAAGTTGACATTCATTTTAATCTTTGGATGACTATGAAGCATTAAAACTATTCATCATAGGTCATAAAATTATTGACTATAAATAAAGGCTATCCCTTCTAAAAGGGATGGAAGTATTCCCAGTTAATTTTCCAAAATGGAATAAGTCATTCCTCGAGGTGCCTCCCTCTATTACCAGACTATTGACTAAGGAAGGCCCACAGCCTTCTCTGCTTCTTTTTGTCTCTGCATGCACCCACTAAAATATCTTGAAGAAACACCACAGAAGAAGGGCTGGAAGTACACTGCTGATTCCCAGTGCTACCTAACCCCATCACCACCTAGAGCTATGCATCAATATCACCTACCAGTCAGTCAGGGGATGAAATCAGATCAGAAACAGAGAGAGAGGGATGTGCGAAAGGTGATAAAGAGCGTGACACGCGAGCCGAGAAAAGCATATCAAAGAGCTTGCAAATAGTGCAGATTTCTTTGCTTGAAGGGATGCATATGTAATACTGCTCAATTCAATTCATAGATTGGAAGTACTCTTGGATTCTTCTCGGATACCTAGTTTCATCCATTACTAATGCCTTCAGTTCTTGTTGCTAGGAAACTCTTCCTATCCCAGTGGATGATCATAAGATTGTGGGAAAATTCAGGTTGGAAGGGACCTCAGGAGGTCTCTAGAACTTTTGGTTCAAAGTAGGGTCAGTTATAAGGTCAGATCGGGATTGTCCAAAAACGGTTGAATGAGTGATGGCCTGGCCTTATTACACATACTTCTTGGCTGGCCTGAATGCAATAATTGGATGCAACATTTTCATTTTCAAAACTGAATTATATAGCACGTATTTTCTTGATGAGATGTGTATTCTTAACATTGAGGTGCTTAGCTAGTGTTTTTAACACTGAACATCTCCCCCCTCTACAACAGCTTCTCCTAGAGTTTTAAATGATGTTCCAATTCTGTTCTACTATTTACAAAACATCAGCATCTTCTATAAAAGTCAGATGGAAGTCCTCTGACCCAAAGAAATCCTAATGAAAAGGAAAGATGCTCTCCTGGGGTTAGTCTGAAATTTTGAAATGAGTTCTCACAGAAGTAACAGATGATCAGAAATCACATTGCTTCAAGTACAAATTTAACTTCTTTGATATCATATTTATATGCTTAGTTTGTATGCTTACATACATTACTACATGTAACTGTGAGTTATGGTAAGCTAGCAGCATGAAAAAAACAAAATTTTTGTTGCTGCTTACACCACCTACATATAGACAGTTACAGATAATTAAATAGAGAAACTAATTCTCCTGAATGTTTGTTGTCTCAGCTACAATTCCAGTTTCCAGCTAGGTGTATTGAGGGGGTCTGGTCACACCTCTTCCTCAGTTTATTCAAACTATCCTGTCAGGATCTTATCTAACAATGAAGGTTTCAGCCCCCTGAATGGCAGTGACTCCAATATTCCCCGGCATAAGAGGGGCTTGCAGCTTATTTCTCAGCAGAGATGCAGATTGCTACTAATATATAAACTAGATCATTCAGGGTAGCAGCGCTGCTACCCATAACCATCAGTATGAAGTTAAGTACTAAATCACTATCTGAATTTGGTAGAGAATAAAGAAAAATAACATTTTGGTGAGGAAAAAAAACAATTCAAGATTTCAAGCAATCATTTTAGAAAATATGAAAAAATAGTATGATCTATTACAACTGCATTTTGGCAAATGATATATGAAATACAATTTGAAATACATAGCAGAAGAAATGGGTAACAGAGTAACCACTAAGGCAAAAATAATTATCTGATTTATTAGGAAATACCACTTTATGTTCTGCATTCCTACATCTATCTTTCGATGTTTAAAGTAATGATTCAAGCTATTTTAAATAATAGCAGATCAATACCTGGGTCTATTTTGAAATACTTATTTAAGCTATTTTTCTGTATTTGGCCTCTCCAGTAGAAGGGACTAGCAAGACCCCAGCTCGGATTCGTCTCACGTTTAAGAGCATGCAACTGGGATACGTCCCTTTACACAGAGTATAGCACAAAGTGGAGGCATCATGTAGAGCAGCATGAAAAGTCTGGATGACAGGTGTTGAGTGATTAAACATCTCCAGCTGGAAAATCCACAGGATCCTGAGCTAACATGTGCTAGGAAAGAAAAATGACTGTCTTTATTGTAGATTAATTTCTAAGGCACGCTTTGTTTATACTGTAAGTTCTTTGTGGGCAAGTATTTCTTAAATTTGGATCGCAGTCTAGAGAACATTGACTGGTGGTACTAGTTTTCTGCTGCTTCTGAAAAACAACAGAAAAGACTTTGCATGAGTACAAATGAGAGAAGGGAATATTTTGTTCTCGGATAAGCCCTCCCAGAAGCTCAAGAAGTCAGTAAAGATTATAACGTGCTCTCTGAAACTTTAAAACCCTGGCAAGGAGTGATGCTACATGTACTCACAGCAGCTATATAATAGGCACTGGGGGAGCTGCTAACGCACTAGAGTAGGAAACAAACAGCTACTTCCTCCAGTGCTTCCAACCTGCACTGATGTTTAGAGAAAGGCAGGGAGACTGTCTCTGTTTCCCAACTGAGAGGCCAAGACTGATGCAGACACTTCTCTTAAAAAATCACAACATTTTTCTGTAGAATACATTTTCTAGTATACTAGCAATATATTTTCCAATGTATATTTTTTTATTTTGACAAGCATTTTTTTCTCCCAACAAAACCTGTTTTAAAACTGGATAAAATCAGTTGCTCCTGGTCAAGAGCACTGTGTCCAATAAGTTTCAAAGCCTAGGTCATAATCCTGAACATCACAACAGTTAAAGCATGGTTAGTATTGAGTTCTTACAAAATCACAATTTCTTCTGAAGTCACTGGAATAAAATACTGGTAGAGACAAGCTAGTGGTACCACAGCATCAGAGATCTAACTGATGAAAGCAGTTCCTGACTTTAAACAGCCAGACACAAAATTCCTGGGATATTCATTCTCTAATTAGTTCTGGTCACTGTAGCAGATTTTTGCGTGTCCTTCTATGTAACCTTTTAGCTCACAGTCTTTACGGACTGATCATGAAGCAATTGGCCCTTGTATTGACCTAAATTTCTTTTTCCTACTTTCCAGATGGAAAATGATGCCAAAAAGTTTTACAGGACTTTGTCAATTCATACTCCTTACTCCTCCACCGGAAGGTAGTACACAGAGTAGCAGCAGTAAATATTCCTGTTAGATTTCTTAGAAATGAGTAAGATGGACTTTCCATAGTTTCAGATTTTTCTGTGAATGATAAGCTTCTCACTCATATGATGCTGAGGTGAATATTTTGCTTTGATTTTTTTATTTTCCTAACAGTTGTAGAACACAGATTCTCAATCTGAGATCTTGATGGGCAACAGAATGTACTGTTTTCCTCCAGGTATGTGAAAAGGTTTTCTGACATGGAAAGCACCGAACATATATTGATTTCATTTCACAGTTAGCCCTTAGGGCTCCCAGGGCTATCATGGACAGGCTTTTTCAAGACCTTTCAGCTGTGTTCTTATGCTAATCAACACTAAAAACTTGCAAGTTGCTTATCAACTGAATAAACCATTTAATTATAGCTATCTAAGAACCTAACAGTTATTTTGATGGTAATTTAATACTTCTATTCTACTATGAGAGGGTCTTCATTGTAATCCACCAAAGTAACAGCAATCCAGCTAAATATACCCACACTAGCTTTAAACTAGCTTCCCTGGACAGTGATAAAAGCAGTTGCTGATAGCAGCATGGCAGCGATTTCAAAGCAAGACACAGATTCATCATAGCACTTACAGGAAATGGGCACTTGGGAAAATTTTCCAAAGGTAACTTACCTATACTGCACAGTGGTCAACTAATTAAGACATTTGCACAGTCCTAAACATAAATTTTGTCTGTTGCATGAAGTACTATAAAAAGCTCAAATGCATATTAAAATTTTTTAAAAAGATATTAAAAGATTTCTTTTTTTTCCTAAAAAAATATAAAAAAATTTGGAGTAGCAAGGGTGACCTCCAGTGTGCAATAAGTTTATGTCATTGCATCTTAAATGCAACAAACTACTTTCTTGGCTACTATTAATTTTGATCATCCTATGAAAAATATTTACTTAAGTTTCTTGTATACAATACATTACTTTCTAGTTCAACTTGTACTTTTAAGTTAACGTTTGGCTTCTCTATTATATATATTTAAATATATACATACACACCTGTGTGTACATTATTTTATATTATATTATATATATAGGATAAATATAGGATAAATATTATATTATATATATAGGATAAACAGAAAAACAGGAAAAAAAATCCTATCCAAATGCAGAGGGTCACTGTCTGATATGTCTTTTTAGAACAAAAATACTAACACTAATAGATACCTTGCAAAGGTTTTTCTATTAAGAATGGAACAGCATTACTGTTTCATAGGGCAAGCACTATATATGAAATACTGTCACTCAGTTTTATTTGCATGCATTTTATTTATGTACAAACCTGAAAATATTCAGGAATTTGAAGTCAAAACTATCCTAACTCCACTTATACAAAAATACACACATATCTTAGTAAGCTATTTGGTACAGTATATAGTAAAACCCATAACTTATACTGAATATAGCCTATGCATGAAAAAATTAAACTAATGTTTCCGAAAGGTAAATTCACTATATTGATAAGTTGTGTCAGATGGATATCTTAGAATGAATCACTTTGTCAACCAAGCATCTTTAAACGAAGCCATAATAGACATCATCAGAATGAATTCAAAAGTAGGGAAATTATTTTCATATTCCTTTTTATTTCCATCGTCAGTACTCAATTTACCTTTTGGTGATCATTTTTTCAAATAATTTGCTAATAGAATGGAGAGTATTTTTTAGCTATCTGCAAGCACACAAAAGATCTAATTATGGGTGCCTAGTGGTGCTACTGTCTGTCAACGTAAGTGTCATTCAGGGTCTGTCAGTGTTCCCATTATATATCCCTACTTTCAGAGGGTTATAATGTGAATGTTAAAATTTGCTTCAGGCTGATTCCTGGCATATTGTGCAAAGTATTGGGCTGGAACTCATTTTCTCCTCTTAAAATACTTTTAAGAATTTCAGGTTTACAGAGTTTAAGCTATAGCTATGGAAAGAATTAGAGGTGCACATTCTTTTGACAGTAACATAAAAGCAGCTTATTGTTTTTGAAACTTGAATGCTGCCCACTGATTATTCAAATGCACAAGAAAGACCACCAGTGAGGCATTTAAGTCAAATTATTTAATTTGTCTTCCTTATTCCCTAAATCACCCTAAAGACAAAGAACTCAATTTCATGATTAAGGATGGAAGGACTTGGCCTTATGGTTTCATTGAGCCACAGACTACATGTTTGTAAGTAGTCTTGGAAATACTTTACACTCTAGTTTTCCTTCAAACTTCTTGTACACTGTCACATTAAGTTTCTTTGCATTTCTTCAGGAGTGTCTAAACATTATATCTCAATATACCACAAGCCCTACGCTTTACCATGTTCACAAAGAGCATCTTCGAAAAGTCCCAAACTACAGGCTGTTTGTCATGAACTCCGGACTTTGATAACAGCATACTAACCATCGCTCACTAACATCAAGTGTGTGCATTGTCTTCATTGCATACTCAGCACAAGACTGCGACAGCAAAGTGTTTTTTGAAAACTAAAAGTATCCACCTAAAGCACTGGTGTGGAATTAGCTGGTGTTTTGTGAATTTGCCTCAGAGATTACTACACATAAATTGTCTCAAGTAATGAGGCTTTAGATTTTAATAAAAGTAATAGCTGTTCACTGTATCATATCAAGATAACTGCAGATTTCGATTACAGCATGTTCTCTTTTTCTTTTTTCCTTTTTCTTCCTCAAAGAAGAACAGATTTACTGGTAGTTGTAATATGAAACTGTAACCTCAAATCTTATTTTTGTGTGGTGAAAGCGACGCTTTTTGGAGCCCAACTAGATTGAAAAGACATAAAACTGGGATTTGAACGTAGTTCAAGATAAGTTCAAGCGAGCACAAGCTAAGTTCTTAATAAAATGTGTGTTCTTAAACAATAAAGTAATTAATAAATGCCATGTACCTGTCCAGTTCAATTCGTACACCCATGGGTTATTCAGTTATTTGGTATGAAGAGCAGGGACTGCAAGAAATGTCACTTTTCTGACTTCTTTGAAGGACAGATATTCTGCTGTGGAGACCTATAATTTCTTGAAGTCATTACCATCTCAAAATATTGTAAATTAAAATAATAGAAACATAATATATTTTGAATTTGGGAAATTGTTACCTTTTTTTTTTTTATTTCTTAATTTAGCAGCAAACTAACTTTCCCAACATGAAGCAGAAAGCGCTGACCTCAGCCCGCCACAGTTTTTGGTTTAAAACGAGGGCTGGTTCAACTCATTCTGAGTTGCCTTTGACTACAAATTATAAGACTCCAGGTTTTGAATTTAATTACACTGCCAAACAAAAACTCCTTGCTTCATTATAATCAAACCACATTTCAAATCACGTAATCAAATCATTCAGCAATGATGGGGAAAAAAAAAAAAAAGGTTCCCTTAAAATCTTACCTAGAGTTTTAGAAAAGCAGATGTCATGTGAGAAAGTTTAAGATGTCCCATTACATTTAGTCACATTATGTACTTTTGCGTAGTAGTGTGCATACAATTACACACACACACTTGTGTATGCACTAAATATATATATATGTCTCATATGGTACCCTTGTGCATCCATTTCGCATCTCTTGATTTTTCATAAGGCTAATTTTACCCCGACACCTCGAGGGTAATGGTTTTCGCCATCTGCAGGTTTCCCCAGTGAAGCCCTCCTCCTCCTCCCCTCCCCACCACGTAACAGGAGAGACTAGTTTAATTCACTCGCCAAATAAATTCTCCAAGGGACAGATATATATGGCAACATAGGAGCCAATATCTTAGCTATCAGTTTTCATAGAGCCCGCCTGGACCTTTACATTACTGCTGCCCCACACTTATTGTTCTCTCATTGCGGCTGTCAGCAGCCCCTGACAGCGCATTATGGAGTACATGGCTCCGGAGTCACTATCAATCAGGCCACCATCATGCAGATAAAAGTAGCGGGCGATTGATAATAGGCCGCAAATCACATGGCTGGGGTTGAAGTACAAGATGTCAGTAACCTCGGGGTCCTCCCTCCTCACTTCTGCCTGCCGCAAGACGAGCCTGAAGAACGCCCACAAACTTCCTACATCCGCATGGGTAATAAGAATAAAAAAAATGAAGCAGTAAAGCCTTACCACATGGTGCGTACCGCGTGCTGAAAGGCAAAGGTAGGCATTAATCAAACTTTTTGCGCACTTTTACAGGAGGTACAGCAGAAATACTGTACAATACCTGCCATTACACTCATGCTCCTTCTTCCCCCTCGGTAGCAGCAGTTTTGTTGTGCTTTGAAAGTCTCTTACTTCAAAAGCCCTTCAACTTGATATGGCCATTTAGCGAGGAGAAGGAGCGAGCGTGTATAGTTTAGAGGCGCTCTTCAGCGCGCTGAAAGCGCCATGTTAAAAACAAAGGGATCTAATTTGTCCTAGCCATAAATAATAAAACAAAACAAGAGTTGCATGCAAATTTCGCAACATAAAATTTTAGGTGATAAACAGAGCCGAGCCTGGCTTCTTGTTTAGTATTCCTTAGTTATCACCATAATTGCCGCATGTCTGTCATCACCAGGAAAAGAAAAAAGTGTCTCTCTCAGCTGCTCCCCTGCTTGTTTTGTTCACTGTATTCTTGTAAAGTGGGAGAAAATAAGTGTCATTTAACGAATAGTGCTATTCTTTGTCTGACAGCTTCATATCTGTTAGGTGTAGGAGGCCTAGTACTTTCCTTTTCTGATAATGTTTTTGACAGTGTGCTAAATTCCTCCCCCAAAAGGCCGGCGTATAGATTCCGCTAAAAGGGGCCACAGCTATCCTGAATGGATGCCCTCTTTTAATCCCCTTCAGCTTCTGTTCTTCCATTAATTGAGCTGATCAGATTGAGCATATGAATTTGCCTTTGATGCATTCGTGTGTTTAGTTGACGTTGCTCATTCCCCCATTGGCAGCAGGCAGGAACTCAGAGACACGTAGCACCGTTGCCATGGCAACGGGTGATAGCTAGGGATCGCTCGAAAAATATTTTTATTTCAAAATTCAAACTGGAAAATTCTCACTGGGTACAGTGCTCCATTCCAAGCGTGTCATAGCTAATGATGAATGCAATTAGGAATCCCACCAGTGTTTAATAGTAAATTAGGCTAATTTTCCAGGCCTGCCATGATGACACACAAATACTAAAAAGGAATCCCTCTTTTTTTCTAATCTGTTACAAAAGACTTTAATGGCTTTTGTTCTTCCTATATCAAAATTTAGAGGAGGGCAGAATAGGACTATAGCCTCCTATGTGCTGAAGAGGAGAAGCCTAGAGATAAACTTTTTTTTTTAATTACTTTACGCTGCTCCGCAATTTGGTTATTCCATATAAAAGCAGGTGAAGGAATCCTTCTGCAAATTCTACAGCCGTTGGTAAATCTCCAAGGATGAAAAAAAGGCCAAAGCAATTTCTAATTACTGAGCATGGAGAAAGGAGAGTTGGCAATCCCAAGTTTAGTAGGCTCTTGCAATCTCCCACATCCAGGATTTGAGGTCTTAAAATATCACTTAACATGTGTTAGTCTGTACTCCCAGTAATCGGGTCGGAGGCAGGGTAGCTCTGCACATCAGCTCCCACTCGAGTTTGATTGGGGATCCCAAGGGGCGGGTAGCAACTCTACGCCCCTGTAACCTGCCTGTTCCCGTGTCCTTCTGGAGCCGGGATGTTCTCGGCCAGTGGGGAGCGACTCTGCATTTTGCCTAGGGGCCGCCGATGCACAGCTGACCCTCATCCTCACATGGCTCAGGGACAAGCCAGTGTGGGTGGATCAGTGGCCCCTCCCTGCGAAGAAGCTGCGCCGCCTTCGCGAACTTGTCGTGGACCAACTACGTCAAGGCCACCTCTGGCTATCCACCAGCCCGTGGAACACACCTGTTATTTTCTTAAAAATAGATACATCCTTTCAATCTGCAAATAATTTTCCTTCCTTTCAACTCTGTCTCAAATCTTGTTGCACAGTAAGGATTTTTAAGTGGACATAATGATATTTTTCTTTTTCTTATCTCTGAGTTTTTACATTTACATTTTTACATTTACATTACTTTACATTCTTGATATACAGTGATCTTAACCGATACAAAAGCTCTAAACGTGTTAATCGTAGCCCAAGTCCTGACTACTCCAACTGAACACGACCTAGCTACTCATCTCATCTATGGACTTCCTCAGTGTACATGCAAAGGAAAAAGTTACTGTTAGTCCATAATCCCAGTATTCACCCGCACGCTCACCCTGGTGGTTTCAAAGCAAGCTTTATTAGCCAGCCGGCGGCAGACCTCTTACAGTTGGTCCTGAGATCCGCACTG
Organism: Crypturellus tataupa; assembly: GCA_034781795.1. Classification (NCBI taxonomy): domain Eukaryota; kingdom Metazoa; phylum Chordata; class Aves; order Tinamiformes; family Tinamidae; genus Crypturellus; species Crypturellus tataupa. Next base: position 1,640,820 of record JAWLRI010000560.1, read on the forward strand.
TCTGAGGAGAGGTTCGTGTTTTTATAGATGACTGCAACTTTCCTCATTAAACGGTATCTACA
>JAWLRI010000560.1:1640981-1658788 GCA_034781795.1 Crypturellus tataupa
GCTGAAGACAAGCCTAGAGATAAACTTTTTTTTTTTTTTTTTCTTACTCTACGCTGCTCTGCAGTTTGGTTATTCCGTATAAAAGCAGGTGAAGGAATCTTTCTGCAAACGCTACAGCAGTTGGTAAATCTCCAAGGATGAAACATGCCCATAGCCATTTTTAATTACTGAGCATGGAGAAAGGCGGGTTGGCGAACCCAAGTTTAGTAGGCCCTGGCAATCTCCCACCACCTGGATCTGAACTCTTAAGATATCATTTAAAATGCAAGGAAACAATGACAAGAAAATATCTAACAGAAAGAAAGAAATAAAGAAAGAAAGAAAAAAAGAAAAAAAGAAACATATGATTAGGTTATAATGATTTGTAATTAAAATACATATTTTGTATTAATCTGCTGCTATTTTTTTCCCCTGTAAATTAGCTTCCTGACTTCGGCTTTTACGATACTGTCTGTCAATGTGCACTAATAGAGTTTCAGGCTTCTGCTTCAACATATAATTACACTACATTGAAATCCACTGATATTATCATCTTTTATGCTACTTCCAATTAGACTTGTTCAATCTTGAGGGGTCAATCCCCTATACCTCAGCATTCAGTTACATGTTAAAATTTAAGAATCCCCATGGGAAATGAGGTTATATTTAAGAACTTCTCTTCAATCTACAGTATAGCTGCAGTCTTCGTGAAGGGAGATAGTTTTAAGAAAGCTACAGCTGCAATCACACAGAACATGTCGCAACGTAGTGAACAGAAACTTAAGGAAACCTCTTCTGTTATACTAACAACTAACATTCTTAACTACAGATTTATGATCCCGATACTGGTGCATGAAAGTAAGCAAAAGAAAATAAATTAAATAATAATTTTCTGCTTTTTTTCCTGTAAAGAGCTATTCTGCTTAATCAGATAAGGAATTTAATATTCTAAGTGCCCACTTTTTTAAATACAATTTTTAACCATATTTTAAATGGAAAACTTCTATCACACCTCTCACACTAGATGAAATCCTGCCCTTATTGAAACCATGGACTCATGTTTTAGGTCCAGGAATATCTCCCAGTAAATTAAGTAGAGGAGGAAAAAAAAGTCTCTGGCTACTGCAAAAGTGCTTTTCGGAACAGAAGTTTCTGCTTTGTGAGTTCATTGTCTTCTGGTGGTAAGATTATAAAAACCAAGCTCTGGAATAATTTAATTCCAGTTTTTGAAAGAGATTCCTAATGTAGCTTTTTTTTTTTTTAAAAAGTTATTGTATTAGAAATGACTTTTATAAATCACTTTGCATTAGTTTATTAAAGTGGTGCTTGTTTTATGAAATTCTAGTGTTAGGCATCCAAGCATAGTGAATTTCATCTTTCTATTTCTATATTTAGAAATAAAATCTGTCGATAACATTGAATTACAGATTCTGTATTTTTAATGAAACAGACCTTGCTTTATCTCAACAAACAAGAATATTTTGAAAAACATCAAGCAGCATGAGGCAATCACCTACAGAACTACCTTTCACAGCATCCCTCATAAGAACAAATCTGGTAAGACAACTAATCTTTGGTAAATGTAAACATTAATAACCGTTAACAATGTGGAAGAGAAAATGTAATTTATAAAATCTTCATTAGTCAGGCTCATCAAATTGCAGGGTTCACCTATCTGACTGGATAATGCCCATAGCCCATCACCATGGCCCGGTGCAGCCTGGATGTCGGGTAGCTGTAGGCTGCAGATTTATGCAGGCAAGTGAGAACTTCCTTGCCAGCGGCCTCGGAGCAGACCTTCCCCCACATAACACTCAGGTCCACGTCGCCCTGAGCTTTGCTGTAACCCATCAGCACAGTCCTTAATAAGGCAATTTTGCAAAGCAGGTAAATTTATCTTGTCCTGGCACAGAGTCTAACCGTAACATTCCTAGTAAAAAGACAGGATCTGAACAGGAACATCAGGTCATAATTTATTTCATTAAAATAAACCTGATGATATATTTTGTCAGGCTGAATCACATACTCCTCCTTTTCAAGAAAAGGAATCCATAGCAGAAGATATCCCTTTCTATTAAAAAATCCTTTATGTTAAAAATTGACAGCTATAGTTCATTACATTTCAAATAGAATAGAAGATTATAAACCTTAAACTGATATTATATCAATACAAACCAATGTGCAAACTACAGGAAACATGGATGCTTAATTATTCATAAACCAAAAATACATTTTTTTCATTTAGCAAATATTAAAAATATTTAAATATTTAAAACTTAGTAAAAGTTAAAATAAAAACAGACGTGAGGAAAAATGTAATGCTCTGCTTAGATGGAGAAATTTAGATTTATAGATAGTATAAGATTATAGGACATGTGGTGATGATTCAGTTTTCTGGATTTGATTTCTCTAATTTTATATTGCTGCTTTATTTTAAATCAGATCCATCTTGTACTTTCGATCTAAAGAATTTCCATAGTTATAAAAAATAGTAGAAGATATTATTGTAATAGGAACTATGAACCATTCATTCTGAAATACAGCTCCATAATTAAGACAAAAGCTTTGCAATTTACTTTTTTTTTTCCAAATAGATTTTCTTAGGATTTAAAAGTTGCTAGAGCTTTTGCTTTAAACAAGACCTTGTGGTAAGGCTATATTGCCTATTTCCTATCTTCAGAAAAATCACCTAATCCACTAAATCCAATGGATTTAGTGAGAGAGACCATGGACAAGAGTCAGGGTGATGATCCTGACACAATAGAGTCCATTCACTATTAAAATGAATCCTCCAAAATGTTCAGTGCTATAATCCAAACAAACGGGAAGAATTTCCCTTTACAAAGAGAAAATCCTTCTCTTTACCAGAAGAGAATCCATACCTGAATTAATTTCACCTAAACAACCTTTCAAAATTCAGGCAGTAAGAACAACATTAGATGACGCTTTGAGTGCAGATCGCTGACAACATAGTCCTACTTAAGTTCCTTTTAAAACAGAGAGATTTTAAACATTAAAAATAATCAGTTAAAGCAGTAAAAAATAAATTTAACTGGATAAAACTAAGCATTTTGCAATACTGAATTCCACAGAGCCATTGATTTCCACTCTTGCCTGTGAAAATTCAATAAATTAATTGTCACAGCATAAATACTCTGGATTGCAATATTTGTAGGAAGACCAGAGAACTACATGGGATATTGCTCTTAGATGACTGGCCTGCTAACTGCTTATCTAGGCAAATTAGCAGTATGGTTTACATTAAGTTACAATAATTTTTTAAACTGAGAAAAAAAACCCTCAGAATCCAAGCATACTTAATACATACTTGCACTTGCAGTTGATCATTCCAAGAAGAGTTTCAAGTACAATTAAAAGTACCCCAAAATCATAAAACAGAAGGTATGGGCATCACAGAAAAAAAATCTTATAATTAAAAATACATTACAGTGTATTGTCAACTACTGCAATTTTGCCTTCTTGCAGCTTATCTAAAACTTTACCTTAAGATGTTCTTTCTAATATTTTTAAGGATAAAATGATGGTGTGAGGTGGACAACTGGCACCAAACATTCTCTTGCAACTCTGAAACTAGGTTGATATCTGTAATTCAGCCAAGTGCTTACGCATACAATTGAATGTAATAAAGTTACACGCATGAATTTTAATCCAGAAAATAGATTTAAGTTGATATCAATGTAATTAAACACATGATTTTAGATTAATCATCTGCTTAACAGCATTCTGGAACTGTTGACTTACTCAAGCCCTCAGCACAACAATAAATAAGGTTTCCTATAAGACTTTCTGAACTTTTATCTATTTTATAATGCAAATTATATAAATTACAGGTTAACATTTTAAAACCTTATTCTAAAAATAGGTTGAGATTCACACAATATATTTTAAAAGCAATATTGCATACCAAATGTTTTTAATACGGCACCAAACATTTACTTACTTTAAAGAATTTAAAACTAATGTGATTTTTTTTTTTAGCAGACTACGCAAAAATGTCTATAGTATGGAGCCACACTTTTGCACTCCAGCTGTAGCAGTAAAATTACTGAAACTGTAATTCTCTTAATATTTAAATAATATATTAAAATTTAATTTTCAGCACCTGGAAGAATCTGTTTGTGTGCCAGCAAATGAGGTAGTTGGGCCTGGAGCTCCTATACATATGGGATTCAAAAACAACCTATCACAAATAATTACTAAGCTAGAGCAGCTGTACTCACCACATTAGTCATTTAAAAAAAATCAGGTCAAAGTTTCCCTAATTCTTCTGAAGATTTCAAGGATTTCTGCAAATAAATTCTATAGCCTTCATCTTTTTATTTTTCTACATGTTCATATTATTTTTATTGTTAATAATTATACAGACGACATCAGATAACTTTAGCTTTCCAAGTACTTCAGAGAGTTAAAATACATCTTAGTTTTATGAGAGACTACAAAAATATGCAATGTTTATTTTCCAGTAAATATTTCAAACTATCAACATATACTGAAATGCAGAAATAAATTTACTGATGTATCACATCACACACGTGGTCCTGCAGTACAATTCACCACAATATATACATATTATGAACAAAGAAAGATGAGTTGTACTGTAGGCTTTCACTTATTTTTATGTTGGCAGTTTTCAGGTAAAAAATAAATATTTCTTTCAAAAGCACTTCCCAAATTATGTGTTTTCAGATACACTTTGTTTTTCACTGCTTTCAAGAAGGTGCTTTCTAGAAACCACTACAAACTTTATCAACATTTGTGAAGGAGTCTATGTGCATTCTTTTTAATCTCACATCTTTCCAGAATTTATTCAGAATAGTGTAATCTGAGATCACATTTTTCACTGCTTACCTAAAACTCACAAAGCTTGCACTGAACATGACAATTTTAAAAATCTTTAAAAAAAACATATAGAACACTTTTTTTCCTCACAGCTTTAAATAGCCTAACCTGCATTCCTATGCATAAAAATAAAAAGGCTCATAATGAAAAACATATATTTTATAGTGACATACATAGAAATAAAACACATTAAACTTTGGGGAGAGAGAACCAAGCATTTATACACTATTACCTTCAATCACTTGAATGCAAGTCATTCATACCACCACTATTGCTAACAAGGCATCCAATTTACTAAACAATGAATATTGAAATTACGTTTAAAAGGTACAAATGACTGTCCAAAGAATGACACTGAAAAATATTAAGTAACAGCTCTACCTCAAGATAAGCCTCACAATTAAAGAGTTTTAATGAAGAGAGCCTTCAAAGGCTAAATCAGGAGGCATTGATTAGATTGCCTCTAACTTTGTGTTTTGACACCTTCGTCTTTCATGGCATTATATTGTCTCTGTGCATCTTACAAAGGAAGCATTTTACTAAGCCCACACATGAACAGGAGACAGCAGTGCTTATAAAAGAGACTGTCAAGGGTGTGAGCCAAAATGGGTCTCATTTGGATTTCAAGCGAAGAAAACTCCTAATGCATTTCATTACAATGTATGCGAACCTCTGAAAAGAACGATGGATTGGGATTCTCATCCCTATTAATTTATTGAAATGGATTCAGTTTTTTTTCCTTGTATATCAAGAGAGACCATGTGTTTCAAGCAAGGTAACAATATTATAGCACCAAATAACCAAATATGCTGTGATGCAGTATACCCTTCAGTGAGATAAAGGGGACGCAATTTTCCTGATAATTGGGATTTGAGTTCAGAAATAAATCCTACAATATCTTGGCAACAAATAAATATTCTCTGTTACTATCAGGTTGAAAGATATGATCAGGAAGCTAGGCAACATAAGGATTGATTCAGTCTTTGTTACCACAGCAGGTTTTTACCATTTGAAATACTATGCTCCCCACCCGCCACTGTCATTCAAATATTGACTTTTTATTTCATTGAAGAATTGTGCCTATAATGTAATTAGGATAACACCTATATAAGTAATATTTTATTAAAAGATAGCAGAACAAGATGGAGAAAAAGTAAAAACATTTCAAAAAATTGTAATATATTCCAGACTTACTTAGCTGGCCATCACCAATTATCTTATTCCTAGTTAAAAAAGTTTGCATAAGTACATATTTGTTTTTTTCTCCCATCAGCTTTGATAATAAAACCTATAATCTGATATTCAAAAACAGTAAATACTGATTAAACAGTAAGAAGAGGTACAAATGCCTTATCTATGCTAAATAATTTTACTAATATAACAGTATTAAAAATAAGACATATGTTCTCATTGTTTTTAACACCATTAACCTTTAGAAATGATTGATCGTGCTACACCAATAACATTCAGTGAGTTCAAAGCTCATCTATATTTTATGGAAATCTTACAACCTGCTAGTTAAATTAAAGGTTAAATATACATAAAGTCTTAGAACACAACACAAAAGTATTCCATATGTATGTTGCTCATAAGCACAGTACACACACATATATCAATTATCTCCATTTAAAAACCTCAGGCCAATTTTCCTCACAAATATAGTGCAAGAACTTCAAAGAGAGTTAAAGAATATGGTATCTGTGGAATATTATGAAACTGTGCCCTACCTATTAAAGTAAGAATTCAAATGACACCACCATTATAAAAGACAAATGTCAAGAAAATCATATTTAGAGATAAAGGCGCGTTTGCTCCCATTCATCAGTTGTCAACAAGCATTTTACATCAAGTTAGAGAAAAGTCCAGGCCCTATTTAGCATTTCTAATAACAGTTATGCATATACATATGTGTATAACTGTATCATGAATCTGTATATATAAGATGGGGAAGCAGAAATGTAGGTAGGCATACATATACGCATTCACTGTAAATTCATTTAACATTTTGAATATCTTCAACATTTGAATAGAATCTACATATATTTATACATCGCATGTGTATGTATGTGGCATATACATACACTCTAGGAACAGAGCTATTAACCAGAATCCTACTAAACTAATTCAAATCCAGTCTTAGAAATAAAGATTGCAAATTTGAAGGTACAACCCCTGCACACACCAACATGCATTTATTTTCTTTTTTTAAGCAGAATCATAATTGAATTAGAATGATGCATGTTCCACGTTTTATCTTGACAGCTTCTGTATACTCAAGCAGGGCCCATTAAACGCAAACATACAGCAGGTTACTTGTTGAATAATGTATTTCAAGTACTTAAAATTACTAGGGATTTGACTAAGATCTACACATGAATACATATTTTGGACTTAATTTTCTGCACTGGCATTTCTTCAGCTGAATACACTTTAAATTCTACAATGAACTCAGTTAATATTAGGCTTTTCCAGGACATAACAAAGGTAATAACACTATCTGTATAATATAAACTTTATGACATTCTGAATAAAACTGACAAGTGTAAAATTTGATCCATAAACTAAGTGATATACTTATGTTAATTTACCTTTTAAAAGATATTATGTGTTGCTCAGTTTTTTTGACAGGCCTTCCATTCATACTGAAGACATGTTGAAAAACACTATATTTTCTCTCAATAAGGAAAATCGCTTTATCCACTATCATTCTCATTCTGTCTCAATAAAAAATCAATCATCAAATGCTTGATTCCAAGTTCTACTTCTTAAACTGCCAATTTATGCATACTGTTCAACTGAGCTCAAATTCTTCTAAGACTACATGTTATTCTTTTTAATGTTTTCTATAGCATTCAAGTTTTAAAGGAACAAGGAGAAAACAATTTTTTATATGCATTATAATAATTTTACATTTAGAAGTTTGTGATCTGATGAAGTTCAGAACCTTTATTTTCAAAGAAAAAAAAAAACAAAACAATCTTATGTGGTTTTCAAAGTAATAAAGGTCTGATTGATCCTACTGACTAAGGCAATTGCATCGGTTGTCTAAATGGTAGTAACATCAATGTCAGATATGTGGTTATCTTTTCATCTAGGCCTATTCTCAAATGTAAAAATCAAATGTTTGAAGGACACTTCACTGACCTGTTATGGCCTCTGCAACTCTCAGACACAATACTACTATTCCTCATATAAGTGCCATATTTTGGATAAATAAATGCTTCATCAACAATGCCTTTGCGACATCTGGCGGTACCTATTATATATAAACATCATATTTGTTGCTTTCTTGGGGGTACTTTTAGCTTTTGTTGGGTACTTTTAGAATATTATTTTTATTTCATATATTTATTTATTTAATTCTAAACCTTCCAGTACGTAAAACTTTAGTCCAAAAGGCTTTGATACCCCCTAGCGGGAGGACAAAAGCAATCTAGTCTGCAAAAACACAACGTGGTCTACCATGAATCCATATGGAGCAAAGGTCACAAATCTTGAGATGCCGTGACATCATGACAATAAGACACTTTTGAGACAGAAGCTGGCTCATTTTGAATATAAAAAGGACAGCGATCAAATGCTCCCACACATCTAAACCTACAGAGAAAAATAAGTATGCAGAGAACTTGATACAGATGCTTAAAGCAGGAGCGTTAAGGCATACCTTTAGTTTTCACAATTAAAAGATGCCTCTGTGAATTTGAGAAGTCTGTGCCAAAAAAATCTAAAGTTTTATTTTTGTGTTGTTATCGGGTGCTAAGAAAATGTCATTAAAGAAAAAGATACTCAGGTCATAGATTGCACAGTCCCTTTAACGTTAATTTTTTGAAATAAATCAGTTACACCAAAGTTTGTTCTGTGTTTCAGTCTTATTATTTGCCATGTTAATAAACTATGAGAACAGTATTTTAAGCAAAAGAAAAATGATTCTCAATTCTTCATCTGCTTTGCTACAGTTATTTCAGAATTCATAAGGAAAAGCTCATTTAAATTCCTTTTTAAAATTAGCCACAGGAATATTTGGTATCATCTTTGTGAAATCATGACTTTGCCACTTCTTAAACCAGCAGGAGAAACTAATACGTTGTTTAAATTCCATTTTTCACTCGTTCTAACAATTTTCAAAATAAAGCAGATAAAATGACCAAAAGCATAAATGGATATTATTAAATTCTTTCTGCATTAAAATGTAGAATATTTACTTGAGATGAAAACCAAGAACTTCAGGATACATTCCTTAAGATACAGGGCATCACTTCTTTAAATACTACTTTATAGATCAAAGGACGATTGTACCTTCAAAATAACTGCTAGGTCCCCATAAATACCGTCATTCAGTTTTTATTTAAAATTACAGAAGCCTGTATTTTTCCTTTACTTATACAGACAGGCTACACACTAGGTACTGCGAGATGACAGCTGTCTATAAACCACAGATAGAGATGTATTGGATAGCCAAAATCCACAACTGCTAATTCTTACAAGACATATCCTTCTCAGGACCAGAACTAGTTTAACATGTTGAATTCAGGTTATTGTAAAGAATTCACAGAGACAACTCATTAGATTAAATATGGGAATAAGCTGTTTCAGGATTATGTTTTACTATGGAATAAAAAGATTACTCGCTCACTAATCCCCATGTAGGAAAATTCTACATATCACAGCAAGAACAGATTAAAGCAAGAAAACTAAATTTGACAAAGGTAACAAAATGCAGTAGAAAAACTGTTGAAAAAGCCATAACAAAATGAAAACATTCCCTTCCAATCTCTTTAAATGAGAGTTTTGAGATGGAAAGAAAAAAAATACATTTAGGAACAGTATAGACTGTAGGGTGATCAATGTAAAATTCAGGAGGTGGGCATAAAAGTAGAAAAGAAAAACAAAACATCCATCTATCCAGATTCTACAAACATCTATACACACAGAGGAAAAAATGAACTCCAAAAACAAATATAAAGCTTTGACATAAAAGATAATCATAATGAGTTCACCAATGAGTGAGCGAATTCCCATCTAAAAACTACATAAAGCAGACAGATGTTGAAAAAAATTTAACAGAGAGATGAACATGAGAAAGATGAACAAATTTCAGAAACTGAAAACCACCCTTGTTAAATCTCTATAGATAGATTCTCAAGACTTCAAGAATACACATACTTCTCAAATTATTGCACCAAATCCAAAGTTACTAAGAAGGAGAATGAATAAACAGAAGACAGATCAAGGAGATAAAAGTCTAACAAGACAGTTATTACAATGATTTTAGGTATTTTCATATAAAATGGTCTAATAAGAGTGGTAGGAATTTTGGAAGTACAATGTCTCAGCAATTTCAGAGATTATGTTGCAGAAGAATATGCTATAGAGAAAATAAAAGGAAAAGCTGTTGTTAATTTAGTCTAATTAAATACAAGATATAAAAAATAATAGTAGCTGAGAACCAAGTAATGGTGATTGTGCATAATGCAATTCTACATTCTGCAGGAGGAAAAATGCGTCACATAGATAATGCAGAGTTGATGATACATCAAGAGTAATCTTGATTATCGTGTCTCAAGAGCTTAAACTGGAAAACTAAAAAAATAGTAGCCAAGGCCAGAGGGAACACATACGACTTCTGAAGAAGTTTAAGAGCAAGATAATTCTTCAAGGAACAAAGACTGATAAGATTTATTGCAGTTGCTTAAAAAACATTTGCAAAAAAAAATAAAACAAGTTGAAGGAAGAAGGAAAAGATCATGATATAATGAGCAGGGTTCCTGAAGAAGAAACTTATTCCTGAGGTAAGTATCAATAAAATAAACAAGCTGATAACACCTATATTTCTAATAGCATTAGAGATACTCCTTCATACTGCAGTAAAATAAACTAAAACATAATCTTGAGAAAACAAAGACCTCAAGCTGCTAAATTTTTACCACAAATACAGACACTTAAAATACAGGCACAAAATTTAACAAACACAGTTCTGAGTCTATTGCTTTTCCTGGCTGTTGAGACAGGTAATAGAGGAAAGCAGTACCTGTTGCCAGGTGACTCTCTTTGACATTGTTTTTTGTAGTTGTTTGAATCTCCATCAGCCTGCTTGCAATTGGTGGCAACAAAGAGGAGAACTGTTCTTTATGAATCTTATACTTCAGTCTTTTACAAAGTCTTGAAAGACTTTCTGAAAGACTTGAGTCTTTGAGAGCATGTTTAGTTTTTCAAGTGGCTGAGAGTAGCTGCAACTGCTCCTTTTCTTGAAGAGGTCTCAAGTTTGAGTTCCCGTAAAAATGCCATTCTGTTATCATTATTCTTCAATACACACATAGAGGTTTTTTAGTAGATTACTAAGTAGGAAGAGAACATTTGCTGTTGGTATTGATCATAAGTCTTTGAAAGACATATAAGTATCATCATCCATCTTTTACTTGTCTTTGTTTAGCACAAGTTTAGCATAGAGTTGAGCTGAAATAGGGGTTGGATCTAAAAAACAAAAAATTGGTCTGGCTTTAGTCCAAGCTGTGTATGTATGATTTATTCTGAACAGCAAGTTTCTGCATGTTTGAAACCACATTCAAGGGCTGTGGAATGGGAGAGAAAGACGGAGAACACATTTCAGCTTGTGGTTGTAACGTAAAATAACCAGGAAAACACCAGTTGCAGTAAATATCAATAACAGATAGAATTTATGCTTATCAGAATTTCTGGAGCTTTCACAAAGCATAACAAAAACTAGCTTACATAGGGCTATGTGTCTGAATTTTTATTGAGGGTCTTTCTGTTTCATTTAAGAGCATTAGAACAATGGAGGCCTTAGCCAGCCACTTCAGGGCCTACCTACTTTTACACATACACTGTCTATCTGATTGGAAGACTCTCTCTCTCTCCTCCCCTCTCTCTCTCTTTCTCTCTCTCTCTCTCAACCTTCTCCCATTACTAAAGCAAGGATGGGAGACCTCAGGACTGACTTCGGTCCTACTGCAAAGGAAGGGCTTTGCTACCAGTGACTGCATAACCAAAAGTGCAGCAGAGTTTTCCAGAAATATGCCAAATTGCAAAACACAGCAACCTTTTTCATTTATTTTGTGAATATATGGAAATTTATAACAGGGCAGTAGTTTCTTAACTTAAAAATAAATTCTTATTTAATAAATACATACTTGGAGATAACTTATCAAGTTTTTAATAGTAATATTGTGGAAGCCACAGTGACTTCATGACATAAAAGTAGTATGTCAACACATCACCAGTTCTTATAGACAGAGGAAACATCAAGATGTATAAAGAAAACTTGACAAATTGGACATCTCCTATATTGAAGTTTGTGCAAAATTAGTATTCATATTCTGAGTAGGAATGAGGGAGAAGATACACTTTGGAAAAAAAAAAAAAAAAGTACAATTTAAACTTATATACCAGATAGACTACTATTTTTTATCTAGAGAGTATCTTCGTTTCAGAGTTTTTAGAGTTCAATAACTTTAAAACAAAGTACTGCAACATCATCTTTTCTGGTTTGCTTAAAGATAGTTTTTATTATTATACTCGAGGAGAATTTTTTAACAGTATACAGAAAGTAGACATAATCCATTTATAAGCAGTTCATTTTTTTTGTGGAATATTGAAAACACAGAATATTGAAAGTTCAGGGAAAATTTTGTTAACCCACACCGCAGGAGTGGATTACATTTTGTTCTAGTATTTAGTTCACAGTGATAGTAGTGTGATACTCTTAGTTCACCCTAGTAATTCACATCCAGTAATTCACACAGCAGTTTATGCAAAATCATCACTAAAAGCAAGCATTTTTTTTTTTCCTTTCTCATAAAAAGACAATCTTTAAGATGATAGTTATTAGGCCAACCTCTAGTACTACTCATACTGGTCAGACTCAGATAGATTACTCAAACTTATATCCTTAAAAATCTCCAAAAACAAGAACATGACATTTTAGAGACTGATTTGGAGCTTATCGTTACTTAGCAAGTGACATTGTGCAAGGTGACTTTAACATTAAAAGTAAACAATCACCACCTATCCAGGCTCAATTTTATGTTTAAAATCCAAAGATATTCTTACAACAGCTTCTTAAACTCAGCTGCTCCATAAGGGCTATGTTAAGCTATTTCAATATATGACGAAAACAGCAAAACCACATTTTTAATAACAAGAGTTTACTACTGTTAAATATAATCCTTATTGGATTGATTTAAATAGAAATTTTATAGACTTGGAACTGTAAGAGCATGGAGACAAATTCCACGAATGATCTAGTTAAGAAAAGTATTTATGGGTTCCCATTTATAATCTAAGACAATACATTAATTACTCTTGTTCTGTGTGAAAAAAAGAAAACTTTGGAAAAAAGTTACTGCTTTTAAACTGCACCAGCACAGAGCAAGTAAAGACAGCACAAGTCTATCTGCAGTGAATGCAAACATTAAAGTGCTTCTTATTTGAAAGTCTATTTATTACTGGAAAGTCAAAAATGTAAAGATGGTAAAAGTTATGATTTGCAAATCAGATACAGTTTAATCCACAATGTTTGCTTGGGAAAATTTTCTCTGACTTGGAATCAACTTGGACAATGAAGACTGATTCCAATTTTAAAAAGGAAATAAGGAAAAAAACTACTACTACCTGCCTGCATTTTCCATTACCATTTAGAAATGTAATAAAACCAGTTCAATTCCCATCTCTCTCAAACCAAAGATACTGAAGATGATTCACTGAAAAACAAATGAACAAAACAACAAAATTCAAACAACAACAAAAAATCCAACAACATAATTCTAACAAAATTGAAAAAGAAAAATAATAGAATGCAAGATGACTTCATATCACATTCTTGCCTATTTGCCACTGTTAAAATGACCAAAAAGCTCAGAGTAGATAAAATCATATCAGTACAGAGATGCTTTTTTCTGGCATAAGTTTGCCTTACGTTGATTTAAACGTAATTACACCCTGTGCCCCGTGCTTCTTCAACAAATGATGTTACATAAAGAAGATACAAGAGATAGACCTTTTTTAAGAACAGGAATTAAGGAACATCTACCAAGTTAGCTTCATTTCTACACTTGGTACAATCACAGCATCTGATAATCAGCATACAGTCATCAAGATACCAAAGATCCTTAATATTGTGTTACTGTATAAATAAAAATCTAGTTTGTATTTTAAATTATAGCTTCTCCCTTGAAAAAGGAATGCCTGTAAGGTCATTGTCACATATTTCTATTCCAAATTCATGGAGATAATTTAACTGGAAACAAATTTGAAACAAAGAGGAAAACTTTTTTTTAATGCTGAAACTATTGCATTAAAATTTCTTATGGAGCAACTATTTTCCCACTATGAGCCATCAAAGAAAACCAGTTGTTTTTATGCCTTTGCTTCGAGACTAGTAAGTATATGAAATGCTATTTCTATGGAACGGTCTGACAATAACTCTATACGAAGTATTAACTGATGTGATGTTTAAGAAATGAGATAGAAATGAAAGAATAAAAATAAGAAGCAGCAATACTTAACACTTTTAAAAAATGCTTTTGTACTTTGGAAAGAATAAGAAAGTCTTCCATCTTCTATATATCATTTACTGAGGTTTTACTATATATCATACAAACTCTTTCAGATTTTATCCAAATGTGCTGTTAAATTACCCATGTAATTATCCCAAGAGAAATCATTATACTTTTTTTACTGTTAATTTCATTAACACTTTAGTGGGAAGAGTTTGGTTGTATTTAAATTCAGCTGTCACAGTCTTTATTAGCACAATTAAAGGGATCATTTCCATATTATTCTAGAGGGTGGTTTTTTGCAGTGGTGTTTAATTACCGAGTTATAGCAACAACTGAAAGTCAATGGCATAAAATATAGGCAAAAATGTATGGTCAAACTTAGAACAAAATACAATTCTAGCCAATGCAGCAGTAAAATCTGTTTGCCAACACACTGCCATTAAAAAGAAATTACAAAGGTTCTTTCTAAAATGCGCGACATGACATGACAGCTGTATGTAGTTTAGGAACCCTCCTATAAGATATAATGGCACTGAGATGAGTAATTGGATATATGTGTTTCTTCGTTTGTAACAGATTCATAGATTCATCATACAGACAGGCATATTCAAGTATCTGCTTACAGATCCCGGTACAGAAAAAAAGCAGATTTCCCTTTTGATCTACCACTATTATAATATCCTATTTCTTCATCAATAAATGCAGCACCACTACTTCACTAGCTTTTGTGTGCATTACAGTGAAGCTGAGTCAGCAAACATTTCACTTTTATGCAATTCCACTGATTTATATTAAGAACAAAACAGCTTTGCAACTGGTGTCTAGGAATAAAAAATGGAGAATAGAAATGCAAATTAAAATTAATTTCTACATTTTCAGTACAAAACTAAGATGGATTTGCTAAAGGGGGAAACAGAAGGTTATCTGACTTCTATAAAGATACACCTAACTCCAGGGAAAGGTGGGACAGGATTCTTATCTTCTTTGGATGTTAGAGATATCTGCTATCCTGAGCACCCGTATTTGGAAAAAGGATAACATTTAGGGAAACTAATGAATTAGCAAATGCAAAAAATCCAAGCAAATTCAAATCCTTCGCTCTATGACAGAGTAAAATTACCTTTTTCCTACAGGGACTATTTTAATTTAAGGATAGTCTGGGGAAAACAGAAAAAAAATTAAGGAAAGCTACAAGACATCTGTGCCTATACTATTCTTCATTCTAAGGGATGCACAGAATTTGGGGAAAACTCACATGGAAAAATTGTACGGAGATTTCATTGTTTGATATCTTACCATGTTTTTCTTCCATCAATATAGGTGAAAAATCTGTACTGATCTGGGTGATTAAATAAGAGATTCTGAATCCTTTCACTTTTAGCATTTTATGATTTCTTGTGTACATGGCAGCATTATGGCGTTAACAAACTCTGCTCCAGATAATTTTTGTACTGGAGGAAAGGACATAAAATCATGAAGAAAACTGCCTTTCATTTATATGCAGAAAACATTATATTATTTTTTCTATGCTTTTACTCACACTTAATGTGTATAAAAATTATAACGTTAAAAATAAACTTAGCATTGCAATCAAAATGGAAACTGTATTTACAATTGCTATTGTATTGCAATGAGAAAAAAGATATCTTTTTTGTTTTCTAAAATGAATAGTTTTCTGCAGAAGCACAAACATTTTTATTTTAAATCAATAATGAAAATAGCCTAGGGTTGTGTTTTTTCAATTAAAAGTGGAAGGAAAAAAGTTTAAGACTGTTTAGAGATGTGTTTAGTTGAACAGTTTCATGTGTTGGATGTGACTTTCACAGTCTGTTGGCAGTTTGCAAGAAAGCCATCACACCTGTGACTTGGCTGTTGATTAATGAGTCTTTCAACTTATCGCTACCATCTGAAGACGGGCCATGGCCTTTCTAAGCTTCACTGGTTTATTCGCCTTCAGCTGTAGTCCTACCAAGGTATCTTCCATAAAGAAAATCATACCTGGTTAAGGCTAATGAAAACCTCAATATGTCATTTTCAAGACAAGTCAAAAAGCATGTAAAACTAGACAAAAGATGTATTCAAGCAACATGAATGCAGTTTTGTCATAACCTGTCAATCTAAAGACTACCATAAAAAAGCTTTCCTCAATGACATTTTTCAGTGTCAACTGTTAGAATGACAATTTTGAATTCCCTTTTTACTACATGATGCAGGATGCATAATGGTTTCTAACTCTTTACAGAGTTTTCTTGTTAGATCCCAAAACAAAGTTTAGCAAAAATGCAGTTTTTATAGGCCAGATTATCAGGCAGCATGCTAGCACAGAAATCATCAAATCATAGTATCTATGCACATTTTAAGTAGACTACTCAAGTCACAACAGGTATTAAGAGCACATGCATTTAAGTGCCCAAGTCTGCAGTGCAATCAAAACTGTCATTATTATAAAACTTTTAAGGACAGCTTGACTCCGACAACAGGGCTTGGGGAGAAGGACAACTAGGATTTGGGAACTTTTCGTCCTTCTTTAAGCAGTTAGCTGTTGAATAGAGCTGAGACAGGCAGGAGAGGAAAAGTGCTGCAATTTGAAAAGGCAAACAAGCTAGGGAGACATACTGGTATGGAAAGAGAGTGGAAAGCAGACAGCTACAGCTGGGAAGGTCTGTCATAGAATCATAGAATGCCTAAGGTTGGAAGGGACCTCTAGAGGTCATCTAGTCCAACCCCCCTGCACATGCAGGGCCACCCAGAACACGTGGCACAGGACCGCACAAGTGAGTCTTGAAGATCTCCAGAGAAGGAGACTCCACAACCTCTCTGGGTAGCCTGTTTTTCCTTAAGTTCCTATGGAACTTTTGATGCTTCAGTTCGTGGCCATTTCCTCTTGTTCTGTCAGTTGCCACCACTGAAAAGAGGCCGGCCCCATCCTCCTCACTGTCTCCCTTGAGGTACTTGTACACACTGATCAGGTTCCCTCTCAGCCTTCTCCGCTCCAGACTGAACAGGCCCAGCTCCCTCAGCCTCTCCTCATAGCGACAAGAGAACAAGCTGGGAGAAAGGAAGATTGGGTCAGAGAGCACCTAAGGCACCTCGATACCAACAAATCCATGGGTCCTGATGGGATGCACCCCAGAGTACTGCGTGAGCTGGCGGATGTTGTGGCTAAGCCACTCTCCATCATCTTTGTAAGATCCTGGAGAACGGAGGAGGTGCCAGAGGACTGGAAAAAGGCCAATGTCAGGCCAGTCTTCAAAAAACGCAAGCAGGACCCAGGCAACTACAGGCCGCTCAGCCTCACCTCCGTCCCCGGAAAAGTGATGCAACGGCTCATACTGGTTGTTGTCTCCAGGCACATGGAGGACAAGAAGGTGCCCAGGACTAGTCAGCATGGATTCACCAAGGGGAAATCATGCTTGACTAATCTGATAGCCTTCTATGATGGGATGACCAGCT
>JAWLRI010000560.1:1680662-1694015 GCA_034781795.1 Crypturellus tataupa
TGCCTCCCTTGAGGTACTTATAGACACTGATCAGGTCCCCTCTCAGCCTTCTCTTCTCCAGGCTGAACAGGCCCAGCCTCTCCTCACAGGGCAGATGTTCCAGGCCCCTGAGCATCCTCGTGGCCCTGCGCTCGACTCTTTCCAGTAGATCCACTCCCCACATGTAATGTGGGGACCAGAACTGGGCAGTGCTCCATAACCATATACGCCACACCACATAATCAATTTATCTTTAAAACTTGCCAACATACTTAACCTCTTAGCTAGTTCTTATGAGTTTAGTCTTAGCAATAGCCTAAAATTATCACACAAGTTCTAGACTAAATTTGATCTGTTTAGTCAGATTAGAGTATGAGTGGAATTTAGCATACAGACAACTGCACAAACATGCATCAGGATGCTGAAAGGTATATAGAAGGGAAGAACAGACTGAAGCTCAGACATAGTAAAGCAGGCTTGTCCAAAATCTACCAAAATCAAAACTTCATGCTAGAATATATTACATTAGTGTATACTCTATTGAAAATAACTCAGGCAATATTTTGCTGCAAATAAAATGTGGTGAAATTTTTGTAAGGTTTAGCATTTTAAAATGATGAAGTTACTTTTGTGAAGTAGGTCACAAAAGGAAATACCAGAAATTATCTTTACATCCAATCCCCCTCAAAACATCTCTTAATATATATATATATATATATATATATATATAATCTGTGTTTCTTTAGTGACTGCTTCAACAATCAAGCATCAATAAATTCACTACCAGGGTTAGTGTTATTCAGCTATAAATTGTTTCATTGTGAAGTTAGGATGAGTTAAGATGATACAAGTTTGTATCACTGAGGTCAACATAGTTATGTCTAAATTTAGGCACCATCATTAAAAAGATGATTTCTCTAGGAAGGATTAGTTACAGACACCTACATAAGAACACAGACATTATTTGCTCTGTCTTGAATTTCACCATACTACTGTCATGTGGTAAAAACATTTAAGTACTACCAATATTTTTTGGAAAAACTTTTTCATGTATGCAAGGGCGTAAATCTCAATAAAGTGATTTTGAATTGTAATGTGGGAAATCCTTTTTTTTTTTTTAAGTATATTTGCAAATAATTTTGCTTATTGTCAAATTCTAACACTCATGAATCCTGTCTGTTCATTTTTGATATGAACTCTGTAAATGTATAACACTTATTACAAAATTATATAACAGCATAATTTTCACCTACATTTCCCAGATTCTTTTCTCTTCATTTCTCGAGGTGTATAATTCCATTCCTTCGGAACTGTTTTCAGTAAACTTTCAGGAACTATTTGCTTGTGCTGATAAGTTCCATAGTTTTCTGTTGCCTCCCACGAATGCATCAGAGAAATTATCTGCTTCACTATACCCTTAACTGAATTAATCAAAGTCAACTTCAAGTATTTGATAATCTCCGGCTCTGTGTCACCACAACTGGAAACTTCAGAAGAAAAAACGTATTAACTATTCAATAAGTGTATAGACATTTGTGTACATCTGTTTCAGAAAGACGAGTTTTGGAAACCTTGCGGAAACAAAAGTAACAACATAGTAATTCATACAACTTACTCATGACTGCTGGTCTGTTACAAATCAAAGAAACAGTACTAAGCAAAACCATGTAGCATGTACAGCTTAATGCACTACTGGAAAATGTGAAAAATAAATTTATTTCCTTCTTCCTTATTTCTCCACACAATATATTTTCTCAGTGTAACTTACTCAGACTGATGTCTTCCTTTCATGAGAAGTATATTTATTATTTGTTAGACTTCAATGAGACAAGGAGATATACTTATTTATCTCTATCTCCTTGTCTTCAACAGTACTAATAAAGCTGCATTTGTTAGCTAACCAATCTGATTTATTAGACAGTAACAAAGCAAAATGGATATTTTGCCAACAAAAATGTATAAAAGTGTATCACCAGAAATATAGCTTGTTATCAAAGCTTGCACATTGAAAACAGAACATTTTAAATGCAGTTACAGTAGAATGAGTATTAGCCTTCTACACATTCTTAAAACCATAAAGAATCAACAATTTTCTCCAAGAAGAAGGAAAAAGGGAAAGGGAGAGGGCGAGGATGCGGGAGAGGAGAGAGCAGTAGGGTGGAGACCTTAATAATTTAAGGGAAAGCCAAAGACAGCTGTAGAGCGCAGTACATATCTGAACTCTTGAGATATTTTCAATGAACTTCAAAAAAAAAAGTACTAATGCATTAGTTGTCAGAGAAGACACAGACTTATTTCAACAGATTTCCCACTAAGGTCTTTGCTCTAACTTTTGCTTGTCTGTACTGGTCTGTGTTTAGTCATCTTCCTTTTCAGGCTGAATCCTGCTTTTCTTTGGAGAGCAGCATTATTCACTGTCATCATGAAGGGAGCTCTCCATCTCCACAGAGAATTAGGATCTGCCTGCCTAATGACAGCACAGCTCATCAGAATATTTCTGACTCTAAGGGAGCCCTTCCTTTTTCTTCTACTCTAATCATTTCCCACTTTCTCCCACTTTAAAGTGCTGGCAAAAGTTTTGAGCTCTTAACTGCCCGCAAGAAAAGAACTTGTATGGATGGATGAGCTACAGAAACTATCTGCTGCAAACCTGCTGGTAAAACACTTTAGTAAAAGGCTGGTAAATCAGACTTCTGCACTACCACACTGCTCTATAACCTTTATTCTGCAAAATTTACGCAAGCCTATAGCATTCTGATAGCTCTAAACACTTCAGTTATAATTTTGAAGTAACATAACATAATTTCATCTAAGTTATTAAGTAAAATTATATGCAGTACCTGTTTGAAAAGCAATGAGGTTTAACATCAGATAAAAATAAATATTAATAAATTAAATACCCGTCATATTACATAAGGAATCCCACAAATGCTCCTTTTCCATGTAGGTCTCAAAAGCAATGCCAAGTGATTTGGGTGATAAAATACAGGAAGACAGCACAGTGAAGATTGCTTCAATCAGAGTAGGCTCTTTGGCACTTGTTTTCTGTTCTAAGAAAGAACTTTGTTCATCAGAATTCAATGTTTGATTTCCTTGAAAATAAGAAAACACATGATTATCATAATTTCCAAAGAAGGTCATAATAATAAGTCATAAGTATTAACAATGGACAGCATTAATCAAAACAAACTGAAAACCGTATTTGAATAACATTTCAAAGAACAATAATACTTGCAGATACTGAAATCTGATCTTTCTCTGAACAATGATATTTGAATGTCTTACTGAATTATATATAGCCATAGCTCTTTGAGTATACTTGCAAACTACAGAATATGACTATTTTAATTCAAAAACATTCAGGATATAATTTGAAGTTGATTATTTATTAAATATTAGAGGAAAAGATGCTATTTTTGGAGAAACAATGCAAAAAGTTACCACATGCTTAAGTTACCACATGCTCTTATCAATAAATTAATAACATGAAATAATGGAAATAAATTTGGATGTATAGATTAAAAAAGTAGCAGCACCCCAAAACACATTGTATTTGGGATTTTTTTCAGCATAAGAGAAAATTCAAAATTCAGTTGCCCAAAACAAAACCTGATCCCTGATACGTTACTTATGCCACTTATGCTTTTAAAGATAAGTAATGATTTTGATAAACGTGATGATTGATATTTACCCACATAACATGTATTTTTTTCATAACATATATTTTCTAACATATATTTCTTGTATACACAACATATATTTCATGTATACACACTTTTGACAAATAACTAGAGACAGAAAAACTTAGAATATTTTTTCATTAAAACTTCTTTTTTTTTTAAGAACAGTTTTAGAAAAATAAATTAGATACAATTCTATTTGAAATGCCATCATTTTCTGCCACTTTGGTTGCCTATAACTTCAGCACCTGTGTAGGAGAAAGAGGAAGAGCTCAGTTTCTAGATTGCTTGTTTCCAGTCGACACATCACTGTTCAGTGGTGTCTGTGACCTGAAATTAAGTCTAATTTTCCTTTATGATGATATTGCAGAGTATATCTCAGTCATAATTTATTATTAGCCTTATTAATAAGTTTTCCACTTACAAATAACTTCAGAAAAGTGGAAAGAAGTATAAAAGAATTCTGGAAAGGGTTGTACATAGCTTCTTATAGGTACTATATGAACTGTACAAATATTTTGCTTCTATGCAAAGAGGTCTAGAAATCAAAAAACATATTACTAAAACAGTTTTTGAGGGTAAACACAACAACAAATATATGCTTTAATCAGTTTTTTCCTATTTCACCTCAAAGTAAACGTATAAGAATAAGGACCCTTCAAAGCTCAAGTAGCATCAGTGTTCTGACTAATAAAACTGGCATGATAGTGTCAGATAGTTTAAAGTTTTAGCTAGTTGATCAGTATAGCTGGTTAAATTATTTTGAATCGGAAATCTAGAAAAAGATAGGTAGATTTTTCTTCCGTTATTTTTTTTTCTTTAACACTTATTAGCTTACATGTCATAACATTAAATATTCATCTTAGCTTGAATTTCCAATACAGACTTCTTGTTAATCATCACATAAGAACAGTGTCTATACAACAGGCATGATACTTATTACCCACTGATGCTTCCCACTACATATTTCTCTTTTTCTCCCCCACTCACTACACCTGTATGTCAAAAGCTAATCTGTGAAGCTAAAGCTTCGACAGGCAGCTAAAAGGATATGCTTCTTTTTTGTTTTAGCATTACTTTTATAAACATGGATATATAAGTAACTCTAGTACCTGTTTAAGAAAATTTGATGTTTGTTATTCCTATATGCAACTACATTTTCCATATGCAGATAGGATACCACAATAAATACACATTATCATTATTAATAAAAGCAAATAGCTTTATGAGAAAAGCAGATGTTTCAAAAATTTTGCAATTAGTAGTTATGCTTTAAAACAGTCATGATGCAACAATCTTCCTTTGTCAAAATAATGCATATAATCTCTGTGGATGATGCTATATATTAAAAATGGATTTTAAAAAGAGACAGGATTACACATATATTTATCTGCATTTCTTTTCTATTGACTTAAAATATCTGCCAGTAGCTTGCTGACATTATCTCACTGAGATAGTTCTTATAAGCTACCAGATTAATCATAAAACGTATCTTACAAAATTCAAAGAATTTTCTTTTTATTGACTCTCTTGACTCTTTTTATTTAGTTCTTCCTTCTCAACGAACCCTTAAAACACAGGGAAACTATGAACAGCTATACTGTCTTTTTTGACCAAAATAGGTAGTAAAAATTCTACTTTCTTCAGGCTTCTTTAGTTAAGAAAAGAAACTGATGATAGAACAAGTTCCCCCCCAACCCCGTCCCATACAGTTCTTTCATTTGCTAGGAACACAGAATTTCTGTTTTCTTGGTAATTTAAATAGAAAGAATGAAAAAAGGAGTGTTTATAGTGTATTTGTAGTGTTCCTTTCAGTAGGAACCACGCTGCTTGTCTCTTTGGGCTATGTTCTCACAGCTTCTTCTATCATTTACTTTTATTCCTTTTCTGTTACTGTTCTGGTAGCTCATTTTACTTGTCTGCCATACAGACACACCTATCCAGTGAAATTCTACAGTCAGGCTTGATAACTAGAATCTATTGTAACTTTGAAAGCATCTTTATATTGGCAGAAAGTCTATTTTGATATTTATTTATTTAGCCCAAAATAGAATTTATGATCACCTTTATTTTAAATGAAATGCTGGTCTTTATCTCATCTATTTAGTTTAGTAAAATCCAAATATAATATATATGATATAAAATAATATATAACATAATAATATAATATTCCCCATATTGGCTGTCAACTATGAATCCATTGATTCCTAAACTTTTAACAAATAAAAAGGACAAAATATGTAACAAACTTAAGATCACTTGACCTTAGTTATTAATATATCAGCAAACTAGTACTCTGTGTGCGTATCAGTAATCCCAAACTATTTTACTCTCATTCAGCCTTCTTTAGAATTTTTTTCTCCCTGAACAATTTCTTTCTGAACATCTGGGAAGAAGCTTCCATTAATGAATCCCTCGGTTAATTGCTTCTGTGAAATCTGTCTACCTGGGTCAAATAGAAAATTTATCACTATCATAATCCCTCCAGCTTTGTTTTTAATGGGTAATATAATATCCTGGAATCCTGGCATGCTGATAGCCAAAAGCTGATGGGACAATATTGAATTTAGGCTTATGGTCATGCTACATTCTTTGTATTACTCCATGTCTTGGGATCAACACTGAACAGGTTCTTTTAAACCTGTTTTTTCTTTGGCTTATTGTTGGGAAGTGATCAAAAGGTACAGGATATCTGAGGTCCCTTTGCTATGGTTCTTCTGGCATGAACTGTAACAACAGTAAAGCGGTAAACCCTTCTACCCTTTTACTACACTGGATACATCAGTACGAGATCAATAACAGTTTTGGTCAGACTGGTATTTCAAGGAGAAATCACCTCCAAATCTTATGATGTTACGATGTTTGAGGAGAAACCACCTTCCGAATCTTATGATGTTCAGCCACAATTACACATTTTGATTTCATGCAGAAGCTAGTAAAACCTTTCTGTTACTCTAGAGTCTCACACAAGCCTATATTTAACCTCACTGCATGATCCAGAATCATCTGGAGGAGAAAGTCATCTCTTCACAAGCACCCAAATTCCTCCAAGAGTCTATTTCTTGCTCTTCAAATGTGGACAGAGCTGTCAATGAAAAGCCCAAGCTCTGTCTCAAACAAAACAAAACATACAGCCCTTGCATGTCCATCTTGTCCCTGTTTGTCCCCAAATCCATTTGTCCCTGTATGTATTCCCCCAAAACCATCTTCCTGAACTATAGGACTAAAACTTTTCTTTAGCCTGGGATGTTGTGTCTCAGGATTCCCAAATTCAGTGAGTTATTTCAAGAAAGCATAAAGGTTATCAGCTTAAAGCATCTTAAAGAAAAAATTTAAAATTGCTTTACACAATTTTACCAATGCAGAAATTTGATATGGAGACAATTTATTTGGAGAACAAACACTTTCTTCTGTAATAAGTGAGGTTTCTGTAATAAGTCTGATTTTAATCACTACCGTGACTAAAATTTGCCCGAGTTATAAGCAAGGCCACCTGCTAAAGTTGCCACTCACATTAGGTAAGTTACAGTAAATCACTGCCATTTATCTTAAGATGCTATTGCAGATAGAGGGCTGCTCACAAGAGGTACAGAATTGAGGTGGATAAAGGAAAAAAAAAAAACTTACTTTCCACTCAATATCAAGTTGGTTCTCTTGGCAGGAATTCATTTATAGAATTGCAGTCTTAGAAAACTCTTCATATCTCTTAGTGTCTAGGGAATTAGTTGTTACTGAACTGCATTTTTTCTTCCTTACTGGAAAATCCCTCCCTCAACTGATTATACACCTTTAAGTGCTTTTTGAAACTACTCACATTTCCTTGGGTTCAGTTTCATATTTCAGTTTCATACTTATCATAGAACACTTGCAAATGTCACTACCAGTTCTTGTTTCCAAGTTTTAGCAAGGGCTAGGATAGCACCTAGGTGCAACTATACGGGCTATATGATACCTTTTTCTGTTGATCTCTCAAAGATGCATTGTACAAGCCAAAAATATTTGGTTAAGCTGCCAAAGGCCCTGTCTTGCTCTCAAAACAGTTTTATCCCAGTCTGCTTCCAGGGGACAGCATTCTGTTTTAAAGATGACTGTAGAATATGAAGTTAAATCTCTTGTGCATTCATTGTAATAAATAAGAATTCTCTAAAGGGACTTTCTATTATCCAAAATGAATCTGGTGCTATCATCTCTTAAATGAAAGTGGACTAAGTGGACTGAATTAAGGCCTTGAATGTGCCTTGCTGATGATTTCTCCATGATTTCCTTCTCTATTATTGGTTAATGGTGAGTTTGTTGACTGAACAGGTTGGTTCTCCTTGGCATTGATGTTGTGCTAGGCCAATGTAGTTCAGTACAGCTATTACTTTTAGCTTTATTATGTGAAGTATATAGTTCCTGAGGAAAAAAAAAAGACTCTCAAATGAGAAGCCATAGATTATTCTGCAGGCATGATGCACACTTAGAGCAAGTCTTGCAGAAATCCTTTTTCACTCTTCCTTTTTCTAAATCAGCATCTGCTGGATTCAATAACTCATATTATGCAAGAACACTTTTCATCTCAGAAGAAAATTATTAAGTGCTAGATATACAGAAACCAACTCTGGGCATTTATTACACTACAGCTAAATGTAACTCAATACACCTAGGCTATCTAGACTTCCAGTCTTTCAGTTTAAGTCACAGAGATCTAAATATATCCTTTTTTTTTAAATGTTTTTTCC
This sequence comes from Crypturellus tataupa, assembly GCA_034781795.1. NCBI lineage: Eukaryota > Metazoa > Chordata > Aves > Tinamiformes > Tinamidae > Crypturellus > Crypturellus tataupa. The sequence goes on from JAWLRI010000560.1 coordinate 1,689,043, forward strand.
CCAGTTGCTTCACTCACACCAGACAAGTAAGTAGTTCAGTTCTGGATCAACTGTACTACTTTTTGTTTGCTCTAATAACTTTTACATTTGATGATTTTATTCTTCTGTACATTTCATGCTGTACATCAATTGACAAAATTCCAAATTCTGCCATCTCTTATGACAGACTTAAACAAAAACTTTGAGGTGAGAGGTATATCCAGAGTTTGTTGCTTAAAGTTTGGATCTTTTCTACTTCTGAACCTAAAAGACAGACTTCTTAAGCACTTAATTATGTTTTATCCTGGTTTAATTTTATAATGTTAATTTTGTGAGTTCATTTTCTTCAAACTACCAGCATTTGCTTCACCTACCTCTTTTTTTCTGCTGTTTCCAAAGTAGTTACTTTGAACTACTCTTCCTCCTATTAAAAACTTAAGTAGTTAAACTTAACATGATTAATCTTCATGTTCACCATTACTATATTCCTTTACTGCACTGCTATCAAAAATATTCCAAGTTCCATGGTATCCCTTAATGGGCTTTTTCCTGGTCTTTGATCTGATATTCACCATGAGACAATATGAAAACCACTAAATGGAAAACAACAAAATTAAATGTGCTTGTATGATACCTGCTACAGGTATCCCAAAGTTTTGCCATAATACAAATAATCACAATTGATAAGTAAAACCCATCTGTATATAAGTAGTCTTTTAAAAAGAACTCATACCTGCTGGCCTTATTTTGAAAGGGAGAAGAATTGATTGTAAAATTAAGACAAATGTAAGTAGGCTTTTCCTATTTAAAAAATTCTTATCATTCAGAATTTAATACTGGGCTTAAGTAGTGAGCTGTTTTGTTTTGTTATCACTAGGGCAAATCACTCAAAACCTACAATAAACTCTTTCTGTTTTTACAGAGAATTTTCTGCATTACATAATTTTACTGTTAATGAGTACAGGTTTATGAATTACTGGAAGAGTTTTAAATGTTTTATACTGATGAACGGAAGAATCCCAAACTGTCATTGCTACTACTAAGTATAGCTTATTAGTGCATCTTTTATTTTACTATAATATAAACTCAAATCATCAAAAACATCTTAGCTCATCTAGCACAAGCAAAGCTGCATATAAGCAAATGGTGTTTGATAAATGTATTTTTGATCTATAATATATATTTTTTATATCATTTAAAGTTTCATTTTCTACCCAATCAATGATGTAAAGAATACAATTACTTTATTATTAGCCAATTAATCCAATCAAAACAAATCTAGAAGATACATCATTGAAAGTTTCAACTTTATATAAAGTTAAACTTTATGCATATCAAAGTATTACCACCTCTTTAAATAGCATAATTTCTAAGTCAAAGTAGCATGTAATTCCCTGAAGCTCAAGAGGTGGGTCAGTCAATAGATTAATATACTCTGTCACTTCAGCCATTTGATAATTTAAGCAGCAGAGAAATTCAATGCTGGATAACACTAGGGTAAGAATATGATCCTGATCAAACATTTGTCAGTCTTTGTAAAAGATGACAGGTAAGTGAATGAATGCAGTGCAGCTCTCAGTAAGACGCACAACAGAAGTTGAAGCAAGATTCTATCCTAACAAATGTTAGGCCACCTTAAAATGACAGAATTAAATTATTTAATACTATATGGAGCTAATAGTTTGTTTGCTAAGTAGCGGGGATTTAGACTAACAAAAGGTTAGCAGAATTTTTAAAAAGAACCTTTTTTGTTGTTGTTCTTATTAACATTAAATGTAAAAGCATTAATATGAGAAAGCACAAAAAAGTACTTCAAGAATATGCCTAGCAACATATACATAATTAACTTAAGCAAAGCTTCTTTTCTTTTAACTTAAGTGTTAACTTTTAAGTGTTGAAATATGATTTTGATAGTGATCCTTTAGATTTTTTTAAAGTGTGAATTAATATTCTATGCAAAGCAAAGCCACAGTATCAAAGGTCTGTTAAGCTCAAATTCATTTGGACTGTTTTGCACTTATAAGAGTAGACTTATTAAACTGTTGCCTGTTCTTGAACTACGAATATTCACAGACTGTCTCCAAAGTTTTCTCATTAAAAAGTGAAAAATGTTTCTTTTTTTCCTATTCAAGAAGTGAATACTACTACCCTACTGCTAAATGAATGGTTATTGACACCCAATATTGGTTGACAGACTTCCCTCAATATTGAAGTATTAAAAATGAATATGTGTTTTGCACTGATATCCTTACAGGAATAAACAGTATAAATACTTACTTGAACTCCTCAATAAGATTCTCACTAGGAGACAATCATGATGTAGCAATGTTTCCAAAAGCAAGTTCAAATTACAGTATGGTTGGGATAAGAGCAGTTTCAGCTGACCCTGGGCTGCCATTTCTTTGACTGATGGAGTCCTTTCAAAATGTAAGTTAAAGAGAGAATAACATAGTTAATTTAGCTATGAAATTAATATCCTTAAAGCGCAGATGTAGTGCTAACTCCTTTAAATGTCAATTCCCCCCAGATTACTCTGAAAATGCTTTCATGCTTGCTTACTTTAAGGCAGCTCAGGAAAGGAATTACATTTAATCTCAACTAGCTAAAAGCAAATTAACATTTGGTACCCTGCCAAAGTTAAAACTGATATAAAGTAACCTCACATCTTTCACATAGCTATGTTTTTCTATGAGGCAAAAAGGATTTGTCTGTGCCTGAATAAATTTGAGGATATTATTTTTCAGTTCACTATTACATTACTTGCTTGGAAAGAGCTCTGAAATGTCCTTAATGTATGAAGTATCTGAAAGTGATAAACGAAAAAAGAGGGAGAATTCTCCAAGATGCTGTTAGAAGTGCATAAGGATCAACAATTCCTACACATCTTGAAAAATCCACCTGAATTATTAGATTCTTTGGGACACTGCTTTGCCTGCGGTGAGGCATGAGAAAGTGTAGTATGAACTAATTACTTTCTGAGGAAATAGTTTGTCATTTGTTTTCTGTTTCCATGTTTTGCAAAAATTAGGTTTCCAAACAGAAATATCCATCCCAGGGCTTCCTCTGAGCTTGGTCAATCAACCAACAGCAGGACTCAAACAGGAAAAATCAAAGTGATGATGATTTTTTATTTCAATTTAACCAAACCTTTTTAATTGGGGTTCTTTTTGACTGGTGTTCTTATCCCTGCCCTCCCTGGTACATCTGAAGAAGCTCCACATCTGCCCTAGTAATGCCTCTCATTGTGCATTTGCCTTCTCATATTCCCAGGACCCAAAAGGGTGCAGCGTTCCCCAAAAGATACCTCTCTGCAGGGACATGCATGAGAGGTAAGTCCACGGCTTATGGCAAAGTAGAGACTGTTCCTCTGTCTACCACAGTATCCTGGTCCTATTGCTCCTGTAATTGTGGAGCGGAAGATCCACAATATGCCCTTATGTTAATACATGTTTCCCAAGCCACTAACATAGAAGTCCTGTATCAAAGCAGCGGGACAGGAGATGGTATTCCAGAGTGCTCTCAGAAAATGCAGTCTTTTCCTTTGGGAAAAGGGATCCCCTCAGTTTTAATCTAAATCAAATGGACTTCTAAAATTAGCTCTTTAGATGCTGCCTGCAACGATCCTGCAAGGAGATATGGAGAAAGATTTTTTTTCCCAGAGGCCAAATGATGACAGGTTATATCTCATCCACAGTATTAACTTCTCCATATCTCATCTTTGATGGGGAGCAGGTAAGGATGAAAGAAATGGCTCTGGTAAAATGGCTTGGCATTGCTCTTCCTTCTGCTGCCACTCAGAAAGCTATAAGAAGTCTGACAGCGATTTGAGAATAAAGAGCCAGAATATCCTTCACAGTTTGAGTTTTATACCCCAGCTATTATTTCTGGGGAATATTCAGTATTTTTGTTCTGTAGAGTAGAGAGGAAATCTTCAGCCTTTGGTAAAAGTCCCTATATTTGAGTTTTCCCGCTGGGATGAAAAATGACACAATACAAAAGTAATTCCTCAATCAATAAATGAATCAGTGTGATTTTTAACTTATCTGGAAAAGTAGACTTTTTTTATACAAAAGTTTACCAATAGCAATTTAGAAAGTCAAATCTCTGAGTGAAATTGAAAGTCAGTTGCATTTGAATATACAAATGTATTTTTTTCCAAGTGTCAACTATTGATTTTATTACAGAAGGTTATACCAGTGATGTTGCAAGTTAATGATGTGTTCTAAAGCTTGCTACAATGATATATAAAAACATACTTTCCCCTCAAATTTAAATGTTTTCCTGATGTGAAATTTTGCAAGGGAATGTTTTTATGGCTGTTGTATTTATTACTTTGTTTTTCTTTAGACATTTTTAACAAAAGGTTTTCAAAATTGGGCTGTGGGTAAAATTCTTTGAAAGCTCAATTCTTCATTATCAACCTACATTTAAGACAATTTTATATTTATATAAGATTTTGAGGGTTCTTAAATTTCACTTGATGGTCAGCCATTATTCACTTCATTCATTCATTTGACTACAAGTTTCTGCAACAATAGTTGCTAGCACTGGAAGTTGATGCACTGCATAGGTAAACTTAATGCACATAAATTTTACATGCATTAGTGTAAAAACTACACATGCACTAATGCATAAACTCTACAGGCATAAAGTTTCTCTGCCAGTACACGCATAACACCTTCAGTATCAGTTAGAGCCCCCTTCATCAGGAGAGACATTTTCCTGTCATAGAAAAGGATTTATATGCATCTGCACATAAACTTTATGTGCCATTTACATGCAGCCATTGGAACAGAACTAAAATGGGTTCATGTGGTTTCTCTGAAGTTTCTCTGCTACATTCCATGTTCCTGGGACCACCTGACTGCCAAGTGTGCCACGAGCTGCCTCAGCGCATAAGCACAAAACAAACCACACAACTGAGAAACAGCTGCACAAAAGCCTACAATGCCTGGAAATGAAAATGTAACCTCTAGCTTAGTCCTTCACATATA
>JAWLRI010000560.1:1694025-1704403 GCA_034781795.1 Crypturellus tataupa
AAAAAAAAAAAAAAAAGATCCTGCAGGGCATCTCAGAGGCAAACTAAGAGTAGCAAAAGCTTCCACAACTTCCTTGCCCACCAGCACCTTTATATCACAGTATTACGCCAAAATTTCACTTTGCGGTTAAGAAACTACTCCTTCGCACAGACCTTGGCATTTGGCATTGCAATAGTGAGGTAAAATTGCCTAATCCCTCCCAGGCATTAAGTGCCATAAGAATTCATGTATATCTCTTTAGGTAATTCTCAATAGCGTAGGAATGTCTTGACAATGTCATTTTCATGTAGGAGCACATACTACATTCTAATAGTATTTATGAAAGTATACATTTAAATCATGATAGAACTTGCAGCTAAAATAACATTTCAATATTTAAAATCTACAGTACAAACCAACTTTAACTATTAAAACCTCTTAAGAATGTAAACTATGATTTAATAGAATAAATGTTCAAGCTAATTATAAATCCCGAAACTCTATCTATGTCAAAACATGATTAGTAATTACCAATTGAAATTGGTAATTCAAACTGGTACTACTACTGAGATCAATAGATTTACGGATCTGGAACAGATCAAACTCAATATTTGTATGTGTAATGTTTGTAAATTCAACATTTCACTAATTCAGATTGAGAGCCTGTTTCATTGTATTAATCTTCTTGCTTAAATTCTACATGTTCTCAAGTCTAATAAGGTCATTCATTGCCTTCAAAATACAAGAAAAGGGACAAGCTTGGTTAATTAGATTTACAAAAGATAATATTTTAAGTGGCTTTAGAATTAAACGCCATTTTTAGAATATTTGAGTTGAAATAAACTCGTCTGTCATTGACCAGATGGGAAGTTATCATGTTGTAATATACACCAGTTCTTGGCTCTTTAAGCCTCTTGAAAATTGAAATGTACAATGGTGTGACTCACTCAGAGGAAAAATAAAATATAGCAGACATTCCCTACAGCCATGGAGCTAGCACCAATAAATGCACTGAGAAGTTTTGTAACGTGCATATGGAGAGGCATATGTTCTCTCATCCTTGTAACTCAGTACTAGTGAAAATAAGACTAGCCTCATAAAAAGTGACAAAAGGTGAAGTACATATAAATATCACACATAAGTGTTCAGTTTTCTTCAGCTGCAGAAAAAAACGAGACTCTGATGTTCAAAAGGTATGAATATAAACCTCAAATAAAGGACAACTGAAACCAACCACAAGCAAATATTAACATAAATTATAACCAGGGCATATTTATCTTATTAAGCAACTATTTCACTCATATTCAACATAAAAAAAAAGATAAACAGACTGTAGCCTTATAGAGACACAAGAAGTGATGTAGTAAAACAGGTTGTATAATAAAGATTTATGCAAAAACATTTCAGAGACTAGTTTTTCTTTAAATATCACAGAAAATCCACAAGCCTAAAAAAACCTCCACATACGTAAAATAGTTACAATTACACTGGCTTAGTGTTTTCAGAATTAAATTAAAATTTAGGCAGCCTCAGCTAGGACCTTTACAATTGTATGGGCTTTCAATTTTGTTAAGGAGAGCAAGTGAATACGATCACATTTTTACTATGTACAGAAAGTAAAAGCATAATATGATCTAGGAAGGATTCTCTGATCAACTGATTTCTGCAATGCTTAAAAATAACCTTTCTAATATTCCAAATACCATACTAGAAAAAAATAGCTTCCACAACACAGATATACTGTGTAAAAGTTAACAAAATTGCAACACCTCAAAATATATGCTTTCAGTTACATTACTTATATAATACACAAGTTCTATCACTGATTTTTCTGAGCAGCTTAGTAGTTCACTTATCACCAGGATAGCACAGATGGCTTTATATATATGGCTAATGTCATTGCACAGGCACACTAGCTGTATTACCTCTGGGTATTACCTCTCAGTTATTTCACATTTTTCCCATATAAATCTGATAATGAAGTCGCTTCTTTGGTGGTCAGAAAGATATATATTTCTTCATATTTCTTCAATGCCAGTTTTAAATAGTACTGGAATAGCTCCTACTATTTAAGATAAAACTGTCTAAATAGCATCCATAAAAACTGAATTCTACCTCAGAAAAGAGTATTCAGTCGACAACTGAAGTGGTTCCAGCATTTCCTTTACATCCATGCAGACAGTACTTGTCAGAAGATTGACCATCCAAAACTTGCACAGTATAATTTAGATTTTGAAAATTGCCCTTAAATGAAGGGATCAAAAAGTTCAAAACTGTCTTTCTTTAAACAGGGAAGTAGTAAGTCCTTAATGAAGCATAAATATCCCAAGATGTAGAAACAGATGAGATCCCTTTCCAAGGGACCTCTTTCGCTTGCCCCTCCTCATCACCCATACCTGTCTTTTAAAACCAGTGGCAAATTTCCTAGAAATTTGTTTGAGAAGTAGAGACACTACAAACACAGCATATTCTAAGCTTTAGGAAAAATGACTATGTCTAGCAGGGAAAAGGATACTGTCTCAATCAAGTAGTTATTCACTGTATTTGGTATTTCAGGGCACATAAAAGTGACTTGGTCACAGCATCTATTGCCTCTTTCTCTGAGGCTATTAGAGGTCCTAGAGAAGAAGATAACAATATTGCTGACAAGAAGAGCTGATGTGAGGGCTGTGGAAAGGTGGCAGGATGTTTTGCGCAGTAACGGGTAAAATCATAAGAAATACGTTACTGTGACAGGGATGCTGAAGGTTAGAGGTCTATAACACATGGGTATTCATTTAGGCCAAGCTCATATGATAATGAACTACTCTTAAATATACAGATACTTTTTTTTTCTTCAGAAAATGCAAAAAGAAAACTCAGACCTAGCTTTTTATGAAAAACGGAAAGGAAAATTCTCTCAGAAAACAACTTTTGGAGAGGAGGAGGAGGTGAAAGGGTTAGAAGAGGATCGACATTGGTGTGGGAGTGCTTCAGGTTCAAAATTAGAAAAGGAATGACAGCACAGCTGGTAGCATATGCTTCATATGTAACTTGCCATTATATGCAGTGGCACAGAAAGAGAAATTAAGCTTTTTCCTCTAATCAAGCAGTAATCTCTGAAAAAAATCAACTATGATCAAGACTCCTATTTTCAATGAGCTATTTATATATCAAACCTTTTTTTTTAAAATCAGCAATCGTAAACAGAAAGACTTGTATTCTTTTTCTCCCTTTTAATTATTATTCCTTGAAAACTGCACCTCTGCTGAGCTATGTATTCCTTAATTAAAGCAAAACACCCTGAAGATAATTCAAATATTAAACATAATGAATTTATTGGCAAAAACAGTGCAACATTTTCAATATGACCTTTCTTAGAGATGCTTTAAGTCTAAAGATTAGGGAAACTTGCAATTAATTTTTAAAAATCCTACTATATCGTTTCATCAGAATATTAACTGAACATCGTATCAGTGCGTCAGAACAATATTTGATAGATATTGATTATCCGGTACTTCCATTACAACAGTTAACTTTAAATACTCACTTAAGTAAGGAAGAACAGGATGATGGTATGCAAGATAACCAGTATAATGGATGATTAAAGATTTCTTTTGAAAAGTCTTGAGAAGGAGGCTCACCAGAATTGTTCAAAAATGTCCTGAAGAAGGAGGAAAAAAAAAGAATGAAGAAAGAATAACTGAATTAAATAAAAGACTGAAAATCCCTTAGGATCACTACTATTAAATATATGGGTATGTACACATAATGGCAAAGACATTAAATTATTTTAAATGTCATTGCACATGTTTTCACTTTTTTGCAGCTTAGTTTTTAGCACTGTCAATGGACTGTTGAAACAGTTTTCTTAATCTATCTGTTCTTACATAGCATGTTTTCAAACTATGACCAAAGTTGCATTGAATAAGCAAGTAACCATTCAAACACTCATTTCTGTAGCCCTTTTCCTTCTATTTAATACATGCACTACTTTATCAATACTTTCACCATAATCAAATATAAAGTATCTTTTGAATGAAAATAATTCATCTTTTGCAACAGACATGCAAAGAGACACAGATTTTGCATTAAACCACAAAGAGAGAAAGGAGCGAGAGAGAAAGGAGCGAGAAAGGAGAGAGAGGCGAGAGAGAGAGAAAGAGAGAAAGAAGAGAGAGAGAGAGAGAGAAGAGAGAGAGAGAAAGAGAGAAAGCTGAACCAATTTCCTCATTTACTGGTTTGCAAGGGAGAAAACATTGGCTGAAATGTCTCCAGTTTTCAAATATAAGGACTGATGAAGAATCAGATATGCTAGTTTAAAGCCACTCCTCCATCTCTCTTTTCTAAAGGATGGAAGAGGCAAGAAATATGCCTCTTATAATCATATGCATATGATTATATCCATATAATCAACAATGAGACAAAATCATGTTGTTTCTTATCCTCTGAAATATTTTTTCTTTTCCTGTGAAAAGCCATTTTCTGCAAGAATGCACATCAGTAAGGAGGGAGAATTACTTACATTCATAAAATTATACATCCTACAAGAAAAGGACAATAGATTTGTGTAGGAATCTAACAATAAAAGACTATATTGTCTACAGATAGTTCATGAACCGTTTTAGAGATTTCTAGGCAAGAACATTTTCTTAGCAGTCTCTTAATGTCAAGGACAAGGCAGAGTTTTGGACTCCAAGGCTTAGAACACCTTTATGCAAATTTTGAAGCTGACACATAGATAATATGATAGCTTTAAAGCTTGTATAAATATAAGAATTGAAAATATTATTTAAAAAGTAGTGTCTAACGATAATTCAAAATCCTTGCTGCCAGCAGTTCTTAGTGTCCTCTGCTGGCTATTTAGTTCTTGCCAGGAAATAAAGAAAAACCCAGCTCTGTGCCAGACAGTTTAATTCAACTACTCTTCTGACAGAAGTATAATAATAGCTAGTAGAAAGCTTGTTTTGACTACAAGATATGTTAAAGCAGCTGCCTATAGTCTCAAAGCAGTGGATAGCATCTGTGAAAGTATTTAATACCACAGCAAGATTCCAAGTTACAGTAGTTTCATTCTTCTGTAGAGTATGACAAGGTGAGAATTGATCTTGTAAGCCTCAGTGCAGGTGTGAAATAATGAGATGTCAACAAGATGCATCCTAATGGTATTTGCTTGTAGCCTTTGGAGAATTTAGCTCTATGTAGGCAAGTAACATGACTAATAAGGAACTTAATGAGTTATAATGCTTACATATCAAAACTAGAAGATATTTTGAAGTGTTAAAATGGCTGCTATTTTTGTCTGAAGTGGACAACTAAGAAAAGAAAAAACTGGAATCTAAATCCTCCTCTCAGTATTTGTCACTGATCCAACCCATGCTTTGACAGAGTAAGATACTTCAATTCATAAAACAAAATCACATAAAGTAAGGCAGCTACATCTTTTTATGATCACTAATAGAAAGACTGTCATCTCTTGTTCACCACAAAAGTTGAAAGTATATAGACAAAGTACAAACAGAACAAATCTACTCCAACTCAAGCAACCCTTCAGCATGGGACAGAAGAGGGCCTTTACTCCAAAGTCTTAAACGAGGCTGTTATACTACATATTGTCAGCCTGCTTCTACTTAATTTTATTTTGCAATAAAAGTGATGAACAGTGTTCAAAAAGCCATACAGTGTTCAAAAAGCCATCCAGTGCCATATTCAGCACTGGAGCGTTAAATCCATTACCCCGAACAGAGATACACAAACTCACTGACTACACATAAGGCAGTGAATAAGTTACCAAACACTCAGAGGGGAGAAGGTCTTTTCTTTTTTTTCCTCTCCTTCCCCTCTCTCTTTCAGATTTGGGCCAGCATGAAGAACACAGTGACACTTGGTAGTTTTGAGGAACACACTCTGGAGACCACTGTTGCTCAACAGCTAGGAACACACATAGACAGACAGAACACACACTGAGCATGTTTGCAGATGACACTAAACTGAGGGGTGGGAGGAGAGGGGGGAAAGACTAGTTAACAAAATACATACTAGCACTTCAGACAAAAGATTATTGGGGCAACAAAAACACTCCTGAGATTCACTGAAGCAAAACACAAAATTTTGCTGCAGCTACCATCATGTCTGGGCCTAGATTACATGATCTGTAACAACGGGGAGCCTAATGGCAGCCTGCTTAAAAGGTATTTTACAAACACAAGAGCACCAAACTTTTCTGAGTTATGGTTGATGTGATGTACATATACCAAGAGGTAACAGCCACAGATAAGAGTTTCAAGGGCTCAAATTGCATTTTGGGGAGAAAACTTCACCCATGTAGTGGTGTGAGGGAACAGGTTGCCCAGAGAGGCTGTGAAGGTCTGCAGGAGAGGACTAGGCAAAATCATGGCTGAAAGTCTACTGCAAGTGATGTCCTGGTCTGAGCAGGAGGTTGGACTAGATGACATTCAATAGCTGTTTCCAATCACCATTTCTTTTATGCTAAAGTTACACCAGGCAGAGCAAAGGAGGATGGAAAGATGAAAGATAGAGAGTGACCATTAAAAAATGATATCCAAGATTCACTGGTAAATTTATGACCAGATCTAAAATGAATCATTGTAATAAAAGAAATTAAGTGACAACAGAATGTACAAGATTTGGTCCCAAAATTAGGAAGGCAGAAAAATTTATCCCAAATCAATTTAAAGTAAGTATATTGTTAATTTTTCAGAATCCCTACTATTTTATTGCATTTGAGAAATATAATAAAGAATCTTAAATAATTTTAACTCTATTGAAGTAACAGCTAATACAGCATCTCTAGTAAGTTGGAAATGAGCCAATACTATTATTAGAAAACTCCTGGAAAACAATGTTCTGTCATCACTGCTTTTATGATTACACAAAATTTTCTTGAGCATTGTAAGGATTAATTTAAATCTAGCCTCTGCAGGGAAATGTTTTAGTACTAAAAGACAGTGCAATAAATTTAATAGAAAAATCTTTACTTCACTTACAGTTAATTTTATCAAAGTTTTTGAAGACAGAACTGATTTAACAGATGGAAATTTTGATTATATAACTGTAATTATAAAAAAGAACTGCTGAAGGATTAATATTTCTTTAAAATCATGCATAATCTCTAATTCTGCTATTGATGGACTAGATTCTTCATGTGATGAACTACATACATCTCAGTAACTAATGAATTCAACTAATGAATGCAGCGTATGAAAGTACTACCAATTGGATGTAGTCATTCAAGAAACTAATTTGACAAACACTGCTTTTCTTTGTAATCTGGACTATAATTAGTGGTTTAGGTTACCTGAAAAATATTGCTGTAATGAAATATACAATAAAGAACTGGTTTGATCTGGAGTCTCCTGGGGCTTTGAAAACAGAAGTGCTGAATACACAATTCATAAAAATTGTCTCTTAACTTACACAAAAACATGCATAATCTGTAACAATGCTTTTCAGTATTAATATTATTTCTGCAAACATATGACAAAATATGAGTGTTTTTATTTCTGCCTTCACCAAAATCTGGCAGCTTTGTCTGTGATTAGCAAAGAACTTTGTAGTAAATTACATGAGCTGCTTCATCCTGTGCATGTTCAATTTTTGATTTCTACAAAACCAAATCATTATACTGAAAAGTATATGCCTAAATATGAAATCTATATGACCAGGTAGTTAATTTGTAACATTTCATATAAAGTAAAAAATAAATTTCTCACTCTTCTTGGCTCTTGGTGCTGGAACTGAGTGAATTTTCCAGTTAGTGCACATTTTTAAACCACTCTAGGTATATAAAAATCTGTAAACAGCATAGATTGGTGGAGAACGTAGAAAGCCAAGAGGAACAGATCATACTGCATATGAATTTTAGGCCATCATTCTGAGGATTTTCATAAATTAAAGGTGACATGATAAAACTGGATAGCACAAGCAGTTACAGATTCGCACAATATGGTGGTACCACACTGCCGCCTCCATTACTTTTGCCATGGCAAGACTACCTAATCTGTTCATGAATCACCTCCTTAATTGATAACATTTTCAGCCTTCTTTTGAGACTGAGTCACTCACACAAGATGAGACATTCAATTACAATCCTCTTTTAAATGTTCTTCAGAACCCTTAACATTAAAATGAGACCACAAATGTCAAAAATTTTGGTTAAAGTATAAATACAGGAGGTTACCCACCCTCCTCTTTGTATCATTGGTCTAAAATGGTGTACCATTTAGAATAATCGAATAAAGGCTAGGTTAACAGGATTAGGCTTTTCCGTTGTTGTAAATCTCGGCTTGTATTGTCTTTTACTGAAAATCTCACAGATGAGTTTTTAGCACCAAAGAAAAGACTCAGACTTAACTTCAGTGCAAATAATTCTCCTTTTTCCTTGCAGTAGTGACTTCTGAAAACATATTTCTATAAAACTAGCCATGCTATACTTTTCACTTTAAAAATACATTCAAGATTTAAGGAGCTACATCAGTTTTCTAATGGTTACATAACCATTACACATAATCACTTCAATAAATTATCTTTTAAGTTCTAGTATTTTTTTAATTGTTATGGGAGGTCAGCAGAACGTCTTAAACCATCCTGACGCTGCAGGTAGATAAATCTTGGGTAGCAAGTCCTAGGATAGTACCATAATATGTAAACATTTTTTACATCAGGTAAAATACTAAATAAATGTGTTCTAAGTGAACAAGCTGTAAACCTGGTATTACAAAACCAGAAATTCTAATGTTTTTGTTATAGAAGAAATTTCCAATAGATTTAACTGGACTTTAAGAAGATTACAAAGATGAGCCCAAGACCCACCTGAAGAAATACTCAGAGGTTATCAAAATGCATCCACACTATGCACTGTATTTGCATTTCAACACAGTTCCTCATCTTGAAAATTTATTTCTGTAAGTCTCAAACCAGTTTTATCCCAAACTGAATACTCAATTCATACTCACTCATATAAATTCTTCAGTGGTGAAGTTAAAATAGCTAGCACAGAAAGCAGAGAGTTGCAGTGGTTATGTATTTGATAAATTTTGACATCTCTGTCTTCATGTGGATTCAGAAATTCCTGTACTGAACTGCAAACTGACCAGAGCATATTTTCAGTAGACATCAAAATTGCTGCAATATCAAATCTATAGGAAAGAAAGAGTGAAAGTAATATTACTTATGGTATTAAGAGAGTGGCAAGTTTTGGTTTAAGAGAGCTTTCTTCTGAGAAATATCTAGTTAATAATATGTCCTTGAAATTCATCTTCCTTACGTGAGTACTGCATGAATTCTGAATCCAATACACAGAGAAAACGCAGTTCACCTACAATGCTGAAAATAGTCAACAAAATACTTGTTAAATATAGTAATTTCTCTTCAAAAGGACAGTGTTGTTAGACAGTAAATATTTTCTTTTTGAATTACAACTGAACCAAACTAAATTTAGTTTTCTTTATGATAAAATATAATCATGGCGTACATACTATTTTCAGATCCTACAGCAAGAAAAAGCAATGACAAATGAACTAATTATTCAGTTTGCAAAATTTAATGGGTATCACTAGCTATTGGCCCAAACAAACTATATACAATATATATAAAATAAAAAAAAAAAAAATCCCAAACTTACAGCAGCAACACAATGGCACAAGACCATGCTGATATACATCCAATAGGTAGAAAATGGAGAATATTTAGTTTTACAGTGAGACAACAGGTATGAAGTAGGACTTAAAAAAGCACCTAAGTGCCTAGTCTATGCCACCATCTGTATTTTTAAGGAGCTTATTTTGGAAGATCTAGGCAAATGCACACACAGACTTTGACTTCAAAAGTATACATTTCTAATACTTTAAGAATTTGAGAGAAAATAAACCCATAAGGTGCAGTATTATATAAAAGGGTAACACTTGGTGATGAAAATATTGAATAATCAAAAAATGTTTTTTCATTCTTCAAGATGTACCTGTAATTAGATAGGATTCAGAAATACAATCAAGAAACAATCTTTCTGCACAAAGATATAAGTGTAGAACTGAGAATAAGTGTAGGACTAAAGCACGGAGACATCCACTTTGACACCAACAAGAAACTTGGGAGATTTATTCTCACCTATTCCAAGACTGTGAACTTGGACAAATTACTTAACCCTTCTACAACATTGTCTTCTTCCCCATGATGTAAAATAAAACTCCTCAAGTCAGTCTGTAAGTCTTAGCTCATTAAACACAGAATACTTCTCTTCTAGATATATTCAGCTTCCTATAGATCATAGACTCAAATTTCTCACTTCCACAGCCCCTATGAACTTAGCCACTTTCAAAAATCTAAGGAGAATCACATTCATTTAATAAAGAAATACATTAAATGAATAGGATCATGCATGCACAGATTTCTTCAGCCAAAC
>JAWLRI010000560.1:1704503-1716756 GCA_034781795.1 Crypturellus tataupa
CAGGGCTCTGTCACCCTCACAGGAAAGAAGTTCTTCCTCATATGGAGGTGGAACTTCCTGTGGTTCAACTTGCATCCGTTACCCCTCATCCTGTCACTGGCCACCACGGAGAAGAGCCTGGCCCCATCCTCCCTACCCCACTCCTCAGGTACTTGAACATGTTGATCAAATAATACTTAATAAAATGTGTTCTAAATGAATGACAAGTTTTAAATCTGGGATAATAATTGTCAATGAAATTCTACTGTTTTTGGTGCTGAATAAATCCCCAATAGATTTAGCTGGGCTTTAGGTAAGATTACAAAGATGAGTCCAAGACCCAAATCAAGAAATACTCAAAAGTTATCAAAATGCATCCACACTATGCACTGTATTTCCATTTCAACATAGTTCTTCATCTTGTAAATTTATTTCTGTAAGCTCAAAACCAATTTTATCCCAAACTGAATATTCAATTCATACTCACTCATACAAATTCTTCAATGGTGAAGTTAAAATAGCCAGCACAGAGAGTAGAGTTGCAGTGGTTATATATTTGATAAATCTTGACCTCTCTGTCTTTATGTGGATTCAGAAAGTCCTGTACTGAACAGCAAACTGACCAGAGCATATTTTCAGTAGACATCAAAATTGCTGCAATATCAAATCTACAGGAAGGAAAGAGTGAAAATAATATTACTTACAGTATTAAGACAGTGGTAAGTTTTGGTTTAACAGAGCTTTCTTCTGAGAAATATCTAGTTCATAATATGTACTTGAAATTCATCTTCCTTAAGTGGCTACTGCTTGAATTCTGAACCCATTACACAGAGAAAATGCAGTTCCCCCACAGTGCTGAAACTAGTCAACAAAAGACTTGTTAAATACAATAATTCCTCTTCAAAGGGACAATGTTGCTAGACAGTAACAATTTTCTTTCCAAATTACAACTAAACTAAATTTAGTTTTCTTTATGATAAAATATAATTATGGTGTACAGACTATTTTCAGATCCTACAGCAGGAAAAAGCAATGACAAGTGAACTAATTCTTCACTTTGCAAAATTTTATGGATATATTGGCTCACTAGCTATTGGCCTGAGCAAAATATATATAATATATACAAAATAAAACAACCCTCCAAAAATACAGCAACAACAAAACATCACAAGGCCATGCTGACATACATACAATAGGTAGAAAACAGCAGATATTTAGTTTTACAGAGAGACAACAGGGATGAAGTAGGACTTAAAAAAGCATCTAAGTGGCTAGTCCACATCACCATCTGTATTTTTAAGGAGCTTATTTTGAAAAATCTAGGCAAATGCACACACAGATTTCAACTCCAAAATTATACATCTCTAATACTTCAAGAATTTGAGAGAAAATAAACACTTGAAGCACAGTATAATATAAAAAAGTAACCCTTTGATTTGAATAATCAAAAAATGTTTTTTCATTCTTCAAGCTGTGCATAAGTGAAAAGTAACTATAACTTTCTGTAATTAAATAGGATTTAGTATATGAACATTCAGAAATACTACTCAGGAAATAAATGATATAGAAGGACCTAAATCCTGAGAATAAGTGTAGGATTAAAGCACAGAAACATGCACTTTGACACCAAGAAGAAAACTTGGGGATTTATTCTCACCTATTCCAAGACTGTGAACTTGGACAAATTACTTAACCCTTCTGTAACATTGTCTTCTTCCCCATGATATAAAACTCCTCAAGTCAGACTATAAGTCTTCGCTCATTAAACATAGAGTACTTCTAGATATATTCAGCTTCCTATAGATGATAGACTCAAATTTCTCACTTCCATAGCCCCCATGAACTTTGCTACTTTCAAAAATCTAAGAAAAGAATTCACTTAATAAAGAAATATATTAAATGAACAGGATAATGCATGCACAGATTTCTTCAGTCAAACAAGACAGTGGATAGAGGGAAAAAGGAACAAGGATAGATTTTCATCTGGAGACATCTGCTTTAGTATTTCTTAGAGAGAGCTCCTTCTCTGTCAAAATATAGGAATCCCAACAGAGATGCACTCAATTTCAGTTTTTCTAAAATGACAGCGATGAGGGATATCCTCTTCCTGTTCCTTCCTCCTGAGCTCTGGCTTTCTTTTTGGCAGAGCTTTGATGTGACTTAAGAGTTCCTTAACTTGAAAAGGTGTTTGTCCTATGAAAAAAATCAAATTCTGTTGGAACAGATGGAGTTTTCTTCACAAAACATAGGTGTGAGTTTCTGCCAATTCTGAACAATTTCGAAAAGGAGCTCTTTGATAATTTTCTAGCTGAGTATATGACCACCAGATATACTTAAATATACCAAGTAGATTGAATTTAAAATTATCCTAAAAATACCTAAATTCTGTCTCTTCCATCTGCTGCATTCACAAATGTTTACATTTGATCTAAAGCAGTGATTAGCAGAACATTGAGATCACTCTATTTATCCATACCCAAAAAGTGTATGTTGAATATGCAACCTTTACCTGATTTGTGGAGTTCTCTTGTAACTGGGACACGCTTGACAATACCTGGAGGACAACACCACCAAGGACTGCTCCAGTACTTCTGTAAGAATCTCCTGCGCTAACTTGGGAGGCAGAATTGTCCATAGATCATGCCGAAGAGCACAGCAGAAGTAATGCCACATCTGGACAGAGAATGAACATCTTTCCCCCTAGCAAAACCACCACACATTAAATAATAGAAACACACCTTCCAAATGACAATTTATTTCCTGTCAGTCTAATTAATTCAATCTGAAAGGAAATAGCTGAAGAGTTTCAAGCACATGATGACCAAAAAGTGGTTCTTGACAAGATGTGAAACATCCTTATTAACAAAGAAACATGTTCCATTTCTAGAACTAGAGTTCTGCCATAAAACCAAACCACAAAAATTTGACCGTGCATATCTTTAATTAACCTAATCTCAAAAATATATTGTTTTAGGTCAAAGTTAAAAATATATACAGTATTTTTCTAGTAATTGAATGGCTAGATGAATCTAATATATCAATTTTTGTCCTCAGCAGCAATAAAAATATTTAAATGACCGAAGCGTGTTTACTTCCCCAAATTTATACTGCCACACATAAAAATCATTATGTATAGCAGAGATGCAATAACAGCAGAAACACAGAGACAAATACAAGCACTTAAAAAACACAGTGGAAAAAACACACAAATTTAAGTAGCACATATTTTAAGTCATGTTTGAATATTTCACCTAAAAACCATTCAGAAATTGTGAAACTGAAACAGTCATTAGCGCTATTAAACACCTGACAAGTGTTTCCACACAGACAAAATCAGATAGTTTCATGGTGACCAAAAATGGAGGAGGTTATACAGAAAATTACAGATCAAATTCACAGAATTATGGAATGATAGAACGGTTGAGGTTGGAAGGAACTTCTAGAAATCATCTAGTCCAACCTTCTCTGCTAAAGCAGGGGTGCCCCCATTTTTCTTATTTTAAATAAAATTAAAATATTATTGCAGAATATGCAGAGATTTCTCCATACAAAGCAGAAGTTTATGTCTGGAAGCCGCTGTGCATACCTCTAAAAGGTCTCACTTCAGTAAGGGGGATGTCTTTGATATGTTATCACTAGTGCTGAGATACACTCTGATAGATCTTATCCAACTTCCTTGTTCCCTGCCAACTACAGTTATTTTTACTAACAACTTTTTTCTTTGCAAAAACATGTGTGCTCTTAAAGAATAAACATATCATGCTTAAAACTATTATTTTGCACTCCTCACTGTAAACTAATTCTTTTTGGTCATATCTTCAACTAACAAAAGAATGCAAAAAAAAAATCAATATTTTGAAATCAATTTTGAAATCAATTTTGAAATAGATTTCTAAATGAAGTTTAAAATATATTTATTTTTTAAGCAACCAAATGCTGGCAAGTTATAGTTATTAACTATGTAGTTATACATACAAATTATTTCATTTTATCACTTTATGTAATTTTAAATAATAAATTGAATAATATCTCTCTAAAATTGTGCCACTATTGCAGAAGCAACAGAGTTGTAACGAAAATTTAAATGGGATTCATTCCCCTTTTCTGGCCCGTTTTTCTATTTGTTGCCATTTCTAGACAATTCTACTGGTAAACATCTGCTATTTTTGCAGGCTTCATACAATACAAACAGATGTGAGCTTTTATTTAGCTTATATATCAGGAAACAAGCAGCTGGGCTTTATTACATAAGCCGCTCAATATTATCTTTGAACAGACAATTCTTTATTCTTTGAGTATTAGGAAACATAAGTTCCTAAAACTACAGCAGATGTCTGCTACATTAAACACTTGATTTGAAAATGTAATCTGGAGAGCTGGCCCAGTGGGTGTTCAGTGCACTCCGCCAGCGAGATGCTGAACTCTCAGCGCTTCGCTCCCTGGCAGCTTCGGCTCAAAGAGCTCCATGGGATTTGTGCTCCAAGTTCAGTTCAGAGCTCACTTACATTGCTACAGAAATTGGTCTTCGTATCTTGCAAAATCTCTACTTGACTTCAACTAATAAATATCAAAAGCCTAAGGTAATCTCACTATGATTAGAATTCTGTATTTTCTGTATTGTCAAATAGGTTTTCTTTTCCTTTTACTGCTATTGGATTAGTACATGTCAGAGGGAGGATATGAAAGCTGGAATTGATATTGGTTAGAAATGCAAAAATAAATTTAAATGTTATTTCAACAAAATAGAAGAGAAATAATATTTTATTTTATAGATTGTAATAACCATTTGCTACCAATCTTGTTCACCTCAGATGTTGCCATTGTACAAATAAATAACTGCATAAGTAAACAGCAGTACTATGTAACCAAACACACAGAGCATCCTCCCCCTTCGCCTTTGTCTTTCTTTTTGCGTTTTTTCTTTTATTTTCTTACATATATCCTAGGTCCCATTAGGTAAGTCATTTTATTAGTTCGGACAAAATTGTTGGGCAACGGAAAGGAAGGCAACACATATTCTTCTAATACCACCTAAATGCCCTGTATTACTGGGGAAAAGGCAGGCAATAAGTCCTTATGATGCCTAAAATGCAGGGCTGCCCTTTAGTTTGTTAGCTAGCACACAAGGCAATAACAGCAATAGATTTTTTCCTCTTCACTCAAGATGATACAGTAGCTTGCTCAGTTTATGGGAGAATATGGGAATAGATTTATTTTCTTCATGGAATTCACCCAGGATTCCCAAACTAAATCTTTTATAGTGGTATACAAAACTTAAAAGTGGGGGATAGAGAAGAATGGGAAGCTAGGTTCTGAGCTAAGCTGGGTTCAGGAGCTAGTCTGCTCAACACATAAGCAGAGGCAGAGAGCCAAAGCAACCTCTAGTTAGAAAAGCAAGATCGTGCTATTGCTACTGAGAGTGCAGCAAGGGCTGAGAGCCACTGCCTCTCAGACATGCAAGTGTGTGCTCCCAGTGAGATACTGAGTTCATATCCACTGCTGCTCACCAGATCCTGCTCCTGAAGACAGGCGAGGGGTCCTGGCTCCAAGCTCCGCAGGATCTGCGTGACCTTAATACTGAGAGGCAAAGCTTCACAGCTCCTGCTGAGCATTGAACTTGCAAAGAGCCACCTCTCACAGCTAGAGGTTTCAGCAGTGTGTTGCTTCTGTAACAAGCAGTAGTTCTCAAGCCAATCTCTTCCATTCAGGAGGCCTACAAAAGCTCAGCAGAAGTAACTGCTACTCAGCATCAGGCCTCCTGGAGACACTCTGAGCAGATTATGGGCCATCTTTCACAAAAAAGGAGCAAGATGATGAAAAATTACGTACTGCCTCCTCAAGCACTGCAGGTGTACTGAGCTGAAATATAACTCTTCCTATATATAAATGAAATAAAATTCTTCCTTCTATATAAATCTTTTGACCCTGATTACAGAAATTACATATTTTCAAACTGTCTTAGGACACTATTTCTTTAAACCAATGACAGAAGACTATCTTATTTATCAGAAGTCTTTTAGTGACCATACTTTCCTACATTATTGCAGGTAAATTCTCTTTTAGAAATAATAGATATTGAAAAACATCAAATTCCACCAATCTTTAAACAAAAATAATGCTGATCTTATGTTTCTAATTAGTCAGAATCCGCAACCAGTAAAACACATTTTGTAAAAGAAAGGCATAGTAAACTTAACCTCACACCTCATAAAAAGCTTTGTAGTCATCCCAGTGGTGGCTCTCGGCATCCTGCAAAATGCTTGTAGCACAAACTCTGACGCAGTAGTCCGTAACTTGAAACTGGAGAATGTTGATGAATTCCTGATATTGTTGGACAGGCCCTAGGAACAGGGGTCTGTTCAGAGAGAATGATCAAAGAGGAGAAGATTGAAAGGCTGTGCAGTAGGAGGTAACAATCCACAGCACTACAAATGGTTTCGATTATTAGGTATCAATCATTCATTTCCTCCTGGTCCTGGAGTCTGAATCCCACATACACTTTTGCAAAATCTGGTCTTTGTTCCACAATTTCTTTAAAAACATATATTTTCTCTTCTATAAATTCTTATTTAGCCAAGTCATTGAGAAGTAAACTATTCTATTTAAGGCAAGAATACCTTTTGCCATTCTGTAGTCACTATTTCTGGAATATTCTGTGTTTAAACGCAATGCACAAGCAGTAAGTCCAAAAAAGAAAGCACAGAGTGCTAAAAGAAAGAAGAAAGCACAAATACAAAGTCCAGAGATCATTTTTAGCAGGTATGTGTTATGGGCACATACTTACTTTCATAATGCACATAAGAATTACCGAGCAAATTCTGGCTCAGATTCCCCGTTCACAGAAGTCTGCTCCATTTAGCATAGGGGGGAGCATCCAAGCTAAGGCAGCTCACCAGTGTGTATAAGCCCTTAGAAATCATATCTTCCGTGAAAAACGTTCCAGTGCAGAGGTTCCCCCAACAGGCCCAGTTTCTAATTTTAAATCACATATAGCTAGAAGCATATGGATCAATAGAGATATTCTTAGTATTTTCAGCCCAATCTTTGTCTTACACCTTACATCACCTACTTCCCTACATTTTTTTCATTCTGTATGCAATGATAGACAAAACTTAAGTGACACTGGATGAATTTGCTTGTCTTTCTCAATACAAGTGGTACAAGGCAGTAGTGCAGAAATGTATGTTTATCTTATCGTCTAAGATTGCTGTATGCTAAAATCAAGTTTTATGAAAATTTTATGAATATTGCACATGTCAGAAAAGGTAATTAAAGCCTTAGCCCTCTATTTTCACCAGGACACATTCTATTCACTGGACAATATTACTTAACCATATTTTAAAAAGTATTGATTTGCAAATGAAATGCATATAGTAAAAATAAATAATTTCTTGTGGCTTCTTTAAATTATCACTTTAATTCAGGGCTTTCCTAAATTAGTACATGTAACACTTATGCTAAAAAAATACCATGCAATTTTGAAAACTATCACCACACTCTAGCACTAGTGGAGTAAGTCCTACAATATCTATTTTTAATCAAACCACTGTATGCAAGAGGGACTCACTTTTTGCTGGTTTCCCTCATTAAGTTGCTATACATTGTAAAATGCTGGAAGACATGTATCGCTGTGGAAAGAGCAGCATACAAGTTTTGCAGCGGAGCTTTGGAGGGAACATCTTTGCTTTTCTCCTCCAATCTTGCCAGGACAGCTGTTGCTACTTTGCTGCAGGCCTCTACAAAGTTTGTTCTAATTTCCTGAAGAGAATCATCTTTGCATGCCAGAGCCAATGGAAGCAGTGTGTCAAGCTCTTCCATGATGTCAGAACAAAACTGGGGAGAAATAAACGTGGCATCAAGTTATTTGTATTCTGACAGCAATGTTTAATTTATACACACTAGGGTCAGATTCTTGAATAATGAAATTGGCATAAAACATAAATATATTGAATCATCTTTACAAACATTTCACTGTGTTGTAAAAGGGAAAGGCATTTATCTAGAGAAAATGAGTTATTACTTCATTCCTTCTTGCTTTAAAGCGGCATAATATATATTGAGAAAAAAATTAAAACCATCTTAGGTTAGCAATACCTTTGTTTGCTTATGACTTCATTAGATGTACACTCAAAGCATAAGTTTAATTCTCTGTAAACAGAGATAATTTTCTAAACTAATTTCTTTAGAAAAAATACAAATATATTTTTAATATTGAATTTCGAAATGAACTTCTGAGGTCTGAAGCGCATATATTGATCTCCCTAAAATTATCTCCCTAAAATTTAAGTGCTATTTTAAGCACTTATTGACAGCTTCCCAGTTCTGCTGGACAGTTGCAAACCTTACTAAATTCAAAAAGGTTCATACCCTTATTCTATTAGACAAACAATTTAATTAATCACAGCGACCTTTTGGCCAAGTCAAAGAACTCAGATTTGGCCTTACTGTTAGTTATGCTGATTAGTTAAATGGCATGTCTAAGGAAATAAATACAGGAAATCCCTTTATAGTAATGCTTCAAAGCTTTCAAACTTTTTCCCATCAGACCACTTGGTAAAAGAAGAGATACTAATCAGAATGTTTAGAACTTTTTGGATGAAAAAATCATGCCAGCAAAGTTTAGAAGTTAATTCTTTTAAGTATAGACTATGGGCTATTGTATAAAGCCCTGTTCAGCATCATAATGTAATGCCTTTCACTTTCTTCTTAATTCCATTTATATACGATATAGAATATTAATGGTACTGTAAGTACTTCAAAGCACAGATGGCAAAACAGCCTTGGCATTCTGTCTCCCCTCAAACTTCAGATCTTTTGATACCTGCCTTAGCAATTCGTTTTGGTTGCTCCTCTTGTTGGACTGCTCCCCAGGACTCCCTCATTTGCTGGTTGTTTACAAGACTCATTGCATAGCCTGCAGCTGAAGACTGCTCTTTCTGCTCATGTTGAAGAATTTTAGTTGAAAAATCTTCAATTGCTATTGTTATACAGTGAGCCACAGAAGACGACAGGTCTTTAAATGCATTCCTCCAGCCAAAATCCAGTGAAATAGGCTGAAAACATATTTCTATTAAATTCATCCAAATTTGGTTCAGACTGATATTGAGAGTGTTGTAAACTTAATGAATGCTCAAGAACAAATTAATTAAAAGGACACCGTCTTTTCAAATTCATATGAATAACTTAAAATGCAGCTCTATATTCTTGAAATTATGCACATACCTAATAACATTAATTTGTCATCAAACTGATAAAACCTGTATTTATATTAAAGTTTGTTTAAATAAGACTGTTTTCATATAAGCCATGCTTTACCCTTACACTTTTTTTTTTACTGTATTTAATACAAGCTATTTAACAAAGTCAAATCTACTTATAATCACATCAATAATTTAAGTAGCAATCCAGGAAAGGATACCTCAAAATTCCACATTTTCATTTCAAGCTAACAGCAGAAAGTTACTATCCACAAATATTAAAACAGTTACAGAAGCCAGTTTTAACACAGCCACAATATGTCACTGCTGGATTTAGCAGAGATTAAAATACTTAAATAGAGATATCTACTTTTCAGCCCATGATAGATTTTACTACAAAACAGTGACTTCTGAGCTTATCTGAACATTAACAGTGGCACAGAAGAGACAGTAAGAAATAGTTATTTTGCCACTGATTTTGTTTTGCCTGGCTCATACGACATAAAGCAGACTTAAAGAACTACACCACTATAGGAAGTATTTTTAATGAGGTAAGATGTACTCTAAAGATCCCTACCTATTGCGGACACAGTAGAAGAAAAGCATTTCTAACAAGTTGCAGACACCATCTTAAAATGGAAGACAAGGAAAGAGCCTATAAAGCAGAGCCCTCCCAACCCACTCCAGTCTAGAAAAACGCCTCTTCCTTCCTTCCTTCCCACTCCTAACATCCAACTCCATCCACACACAGCTCCATCCAGCTCCTGTCCACAGGGAGCCCAAGCACACACCCACTTGCTCTCTCTTTTTCTTTTTCAAAGACTCAACCATCTCAAAATGTTACTTCTGTACTATATGAAATATAAGTACATTAGCCTTAGCGATTCAAAGGACATTTAAAAAAGTCATTTTAGCCTTAAAAATCAAGCTGGTAGTGAATTACATTCCATTACTGTACAATACCAGTTTTTTTTTAAGAGCACTTAGGCCCCATAAACTCCCTAGGGTAGTAAATGGCAGCCAAATTAAGACTTTAATCATTTATATATGTTCTATAAAGCATACTGCTTATTACACACTGACTTATTGCATCAAACTGGACATCATATGATCACACATCCCTATAGAAAGCATCCTTAGAATGCACCTATATAAGCCTTCTAAAAGGATAATGATTAAGAACTCAGCAGGTTTTCTAAGACTGCTGCAGTTGACAACACAAGATATACTGAAAAAAAAAGCTGTACTATTCTTGTATTCTTTTAGTCTTGCTTTTATAATGTAATATCCTCTATGTCTGATGTGAAATCTGTTCTGTTATTAATTGTTAAAATAAGCACTTCATGAATGCCGTAACATTTTATTCTGCTTTAGCTGAGACTTTGGACTCAGTAGCTAAATAATGGAACTCTGGCTATAGGTGTTTATAATGAGTATGGTGACAGACTATATTGGAGACACAGACAAAAGAAAATCCCCTACAAAGTGCAAGACTCTTTTCATACTCACCTCTTTTACCTGAAGTAACTGTTCAGGAAGCACACTGGTTTCATTTGCTCTAGTTTCTCCTATTAAAAGCTCCCCACTAGCTTTCTTCAGAACTCCTGCACAGTATGATAAAGGGGATCAAAGTTAAGATTAATTCTGTAGAAAAGTCAGCAGCCTACACCTGATATATCAATATGTAGCATAAAAAAAAAACCCTCAACAAGATGTAGTGGAATACTAATGTTATGATAGTCAAATTCAGGTTATACACAGCTCCTTCTATACAATATGATGAAAACCACATCCCATTGTATACATATTTTATACATACGCACATATAATGTATAAAATATAGCTTCTTTTGTCATTAATTCATTTTTATACTGACTGTGCATCAAGGACTATGCATCAAGGAAATATTTTCTATGACTGCTCACTAATCGTGAGCAAGGTAAGTAAAAAGCTCCTTGCCAAATCTAAAGTTATATTCAGTAGGCTGAATAACTTTTACTAAAAGGTACTGCATGACATGCCTTGAAGAAATGGGAAATATAATACATGACAAATATAAATGAGCAAAAGAAAAAAAAAGTAAAAAACAAACAAAACCCAAAAATAAACAAAATACACCCTACTAGCTGCAGATTTTAAAGCCTTCTACATTCTGTCTTCCATAATGGACTATTTAAATGTTGTGTTATACTCAGCAAGCTGTAAAAATACAAATTCAGAAAAAACAAACTCTTGCCTAGTGCAAATTTGATCTTCACATCAGTTTCATCTGCTGAAAACTAGGTATCTACTTGAACATCTTGCTTTGAGACCAAAGTAGAGAGGGGAAAAAAAAAACTCACCTCTTTCTGGAATCCTTATAACTTCAAGGTTTATTAAGAGGTTGTACCTCATAAATTTCATTCTGTACTCCCTGTGTTACATTTTCCAGAAATGGATACAGAGGAAAGGATTTCTTTTTACACTGTGAAGGGAAGACCTTTGCAAGTGTTTGTAGTCCACTGAGGCAAAACTTAGAAACCTAAGGGCTTGACAACTTTGCTCAAAGTGATTTCAAAGAGCTCCATTGGGAAAAGTTTTTCTTGGTACTCATTATCTGATCTGTCCAAAGTTCACCTTTCTCAATGAAATGAAAAGTGAGAGATGAAAGTATGACGTTAGATGTTTCTGATTTTTAAAAGTCTCAACAAGAGGCTTCTGAAATGCCAGAGGAAAGAGACATCTATCTTAAAGATGGAAAGGAAATGCAATTTGGCCTGATTCTAAATCAAGAACTCCTGTTTAACCCTTGGCTACACCTGAATGTTCCAGGTTCCTTCAAAGAGAACAACCCCTGTGATGCTGAATGTACTAGATATGTCAGAACACTTCAGGGATTTTCAACAGCATGTAAAATTAGAAGTAGACCATCTCATCACAGTAGGCATGATGGGATAGCTGCAAAATGAAGGGTTAAACATCTATTCAAGAAAAAAAAAAAAAACAGAAGGTGGTTATTCCTTTCATTTTCTGAAACCTGCTGCTAATGGTGGAAGAAAGAGAGGATATGCAACACCAGGAACGACTGTTCTGTAACT
>JAWLRI010000560.1:1716856-1734299 GCA_034781795.1 Crypturellus tataupa
TAGGTATCTACTTGAACATCTTGCTTTGAGGCCAAAGAGGGGAAGGAAAAAAAATCACACCTTTTTCTTGAATCCTTATAACTTCAAGGTGTATTAAGAGGTTGTACCTCATAAATTTCATTCTGTACTCCCTGCATTACATTTTCCAGAAATGGATACAGAGCAAAGGATTTCTTCTTACACTGTGAAGGGAAGACCTTTGCAAGTCTTTGCGGTCCCCTGAGGCAAAGCTTAGAAACCTAAGGGCTTGACAACTTTGCCCACAGTGTTTTCAAAGAGCTCCATTGGGAAAAGCTTTTCTTGGTACTCATTATCTGATCTGTCCAAAGTTCACCTTTCTCACTGAAATGAAAAAAAAAAGTGAGAGATGAAAGTATGTTAGATGTTTCTGATTTTTAAAAGTCTCAACAAGAGACTTCTGAAATGCCAGAGGAAAGACATCTACCTTGAAGATGGAAAGAAAATGCAATTTGGCCTGATTCTAAATCAAGATCTCCTGCTTAACCCTTGGCTACAGCTGAATGTTCCAGGTTCCTTCAAAGAGAACAAGCCCTGTGATGCTGAATGTACTAGGTATGTCAGAACACTTCAGGGATTTTCAGCATCACAGCAGGCATGATGGGATATCTACAAAATGAAGGGTTAAACATCTATTCAAGAAAGAGAAGGGGAAAAAAACCAGAAAGTGGTTATTCCTTTCATTTTCTGAAACCTACTGCTAGTGGTAGAAGAAAGTCAGGATATGCAACACCAGGAACGACTGTTCTGTAACTGTTAGAAAAATACAGACACGCTTCCCCAGGAAAGCAGAGTGGTAGTCTTGACCAAGTGACACACTAGAAGCTCAATGATGGGACAGCGATCTGTCATTGTTTAGTCTTACATATGAGAATGTCACTATTTTCTCCTTTTATGTGATCTAAGAGAAAGACTGAAGACATTACATTGGTAGCTAGTAAGTGAGTAATTACACCACATTTTCTGGTATCTGTTGCGCTTAGGTAAGACAAGTATAGCAGTGACATGAAGCACAAAGCTTAGCATGGACATACTATTCACAGAACATGTACTTAGGTTTGATACTTAAAAGTTAGAAGATAAAAAACAGCATGAACTGGATGGAGAATACTGAAAAGAACAGGTAGTAGAAAACAGTTCATAAATTTTTCTTCTAGTTATGCAAAACAGTTTCAAAAAGGAATATACTGAATATATTCCAGGAGAGGCCAGACATAGAACTCTCAAACTGCGCTCGGGGAACAAACCATATCACCTAAAAAAACCTTGCACATCCATCTCCCTACAGAGTTCAGTCTGGTTCACTGTTTCCTTTGGTGCTATTGTCTGCCATGGGGTTACCATCAGAGAATACTGGTAGGCAGTACTTCCCTCTAACATCTATTTTCAACAGCCTAAATTGGTCTTCATAGGATTCCATTGTGCACACTGCAAAGAAACTTGTCTTGTTGCCAGCTAGAACTGTGAACTACGTGTCTTTCTTTTCTTCACTGCTCTTTTTTTCGGTTCACAAGCAACCTCCTACCAAACGCAGAATCCGCAGAAGAGACTACATCCAAGCAATAATGCAATGAAAAAGTATGAAGAGAAGCCCAGGTGGCCACCTTGCAAATTTCCAATGTGGAAGCCTTCAACCTCTCTGCCCAAGCAGCAGCTATAGTCCTAGTGTAACGAGCTTTACTAACCCTGAGAACCTCTTTACCCTTAACTACATACGCCTCCCTAATACAATCCCTTAACCATCTAGCTAAAGAACTCTTAGAAGTTATTTGACCCCTCTTAAGACCCCCTAAGAGTGCAAACAATCTGTCAGAAGATATGAAATCTTTG
Source organism: Crypturellus tataupa (assembly GCA_034781795.1). Taxonomy (NCBI): domain Eukaryota; kingdom Metazoa; phylum Chordata; class Aves; order Tinamiformes; family Tinamidae; genus Crypturellus; species Crypturellus tataupa. The sequence continues at coordinate 1,718,705 of JAWLRI010000560.1, forward strand.
ATTCTTCTGTGATAAACCCCAAGTGTTCTTCGTGCATCCAATTTATGCAACCATTGCTCTTTGTCATCACTGGGTTTAGGGAAAAATGAGGGCCAAGAAACTATCTGGTTTAGATGAAACTCACATGCCATCTTTGGGACAAAAAACAAAATTAAAAAGAAGAACTGTCCAAAGAACTACTTTGTTTCTGATGGAACTTTACACATGTTCTGCATGTCAGGACTGAAATACCATGGGATGTGCTGAACAAAAAACAACTAAAACTGGCATTGAAGCAACAATACAAACACAATACATGGCAGGACATGAGTACCTGAAAAAAAAATCCAAACCAAAAACATTTTTGTTGCATCTCTGGATGGATTAAATAGATAAAAGACCTTTATCCATAATAAAAACAACCAAAAAAAAAAAGAAAAAAGGGCAAGGTTCCAGGCTATGCGATGTCGCAGTCATGGCAGCCAAAAACACAAACAACTGGGGTTGATGCAACGCAAACTACACTTTATTGTTCTTCTAGTGCATTATTTATACAGAGCTCTCCTCATCGTGGCTGCGACTTATTGGTGAAGACTACAATGGACAATAGCTAGTAACAGAGTTATGATTGGATGATTCTTAGTTTGGCCGGTTTGCAAGTTTTCTCACTCTGCTCCATGGTTGAAATTTCCCTAGACCTGTTTACAGCTTTCTGCCGTCAACGTGCCTTCCCTATCTCAAGGGAAAACTCTGACTTTTTCAAGGTTAATGCTCTCTGCCAGGGGAGCCAAGGATTCCACAGACCCGCTGTAATCCCTGACAATGTGATGCATGGGGAAACTTTAGCTCACTTGGATGTTGGGCTACTTATTATGGATTGTGTAGTTTTCCTTAATTTGGTAACAGTACTCCTTGACAGGACACTGATTCTTCAGGTATACTTGTACTGCAGTGACTGCAGAGTAGTTTAGATGCTCTTGCTAGTTTAAACTTACACTGGGTGTATGGGCAAGAGCAGCACACCACTCAGAGTGAATTTGTTGCTTAGGCGAGCTTTGCAGACTCTGCTGTCCTATAAACCTGCTACTAGTACTTGTCTTAATTTAAAGCTTCTTTGGACAGATCTGGACTGCATGACCTTAGAAATCTTGTAAAGAATTTAACATCAGAAGGTTTCTAAATAAGTATAGAAGATAACCATTAGATTTTCTACTCATATACAATAAATGTATTCTGGTTAAAATAAGGCAGGGATTTTAAGCAATCTACCTGATCAAAACTCAGGGTTCATTAGTGAAAAAAATATTAGCCTAATATAGGACATTAGCAGAAAAAAATATCTTAAATCCCTTTTGGTACTTAACAGAACTTAGAACTACTGGGAACATAGCTCTCATTCTCCCATATCAAATTATCTTTCATTTCATCACTACAACTGAGATTTGTAACAATATGAAGTGAAAATAACACCAATAAGCCCTTCTAGCTGACAGATTTTGTTTTGTTTTGTAACTCTGGCCATGTCACATGTTCTGTTCACATATTCTCCAAAAAAATAATACAACTGAGAAAAATTGTCAGTAAAACCACCCGATCAGAACTGCAAAACTGAAAACAAAGATAAGCCTTAAGGTAGCACTAAACCTCATCTTACTGCACGTACAATTACAGAAAAGAATATTTCTGAAAAAAAAGAAGGCTTAACACACTTTAAGAACAGTTCAGAAAATAATTAGGTTTGGATAAATACTTGCAGGATAAAGTCCAAAATATACCTTCTGATAAGTAAAACATTGTTGCTAACACTGAAATCATTACATCCTCTAAATTACTTCAGATCATGTCTTCATATAGGCTGTAGCTATAACCATAGCAAGTTTATTCTCCATTCTACTCTTAAAGACAGATTAACATTTCTTGAGAAGAACTAGTAAATTTGAAAGACTAAAGAAGACAGGAACGCATTGAGACCAAAAGACAAAGAGAACTTAGAATGCAAATTTTATTTGAGCTTTGATGTATATATTCTAAAAAAATATAGGTTAACCTTTACTGAGTGTCAGTATTTCAGATGAAGAATCCATCAACAAAACCAATGCCTCTGAACTATTTTTATTTCATCTTCTTATTTTTTTATCTATTTAGTATGCTGAGACCACACTCCCCAAACACCTTCCTTCTCAGCCTGCAGCTTGACTACAGAGATACCATTTGACTCCACTTGTCCTCTTTCCCTAAGCAGCCTGGCCTCATTTCTGCTATGATCTTTTCCTGCAATATAATCAAAGCTCTTGAAACCACTTGCTCTCTGGTGACCTGGACTCTCCATACTGACAAAAGTAGCAAAGTAGAACTCTTATGAGCATGCTCTGATCTGGAAGGTATTTTTCATATGAGTTTTGGGAATTTCAAGTTCTCTTCATCCAATATGAATGCAGTCAGATAAAAAAACAATGAGCAAATACAATTTTGAGACTTCACTCTGAAAGTTTATTTTCTGATCAAGAGCTTGCTTACATAAAAAGTCCTAGTGAGTCAATGCTATAAGCATGACACAGTATGCATTTGTAAGTGGTTGTAAGTACTGAAGGCTAAAGTTAGATTATACAATAAAGCATTGAGTGACAAGTATAAAAGATGGATAACACCAATGTTCAGGCCAGTGCTTTTCTAAGACAAAGTCACAAAACTTGCTATATCGAGGAACATACCCTCCATATACTATTTTATCTTAGATAAAGGTCATTTATACAGATTCAATAGGAGACACTAATATTTTTCATGAAGATGATAACTTTTCATTTGATTCTTCATCAATAACAACTGTATATCACATATTTATACACAGGAAGTTTTTCCACAAGTTCTAGGTGTACTCAAATGTACAGTTCAATGTACTGTTCAATGGATATATTTTTAATATAATGAGCTAAATATATATTAAGTAGTTAATTTCAAAAAGTATATGAAAATATCCTTTGGCACAAACTAGAATCAATAAATAAAGAAAAGCTTTCATTACCTTGAACATTCTTCTCGGCAAATGAAGGCACCAACAGAATTTCTGCAGAGAGTTCTTCAATTTTTTCTTCCATTAATAAAAACAGTTTAACAAGTTGAGAGAGACATTTGAGCTGATACAATGTTAAACAGAAGTTCCTTCGTTTTTTGTGGGATTCTTGGGAGGCTGTTCAAATAAAACAATGAAAATCTTTTCATTTTTTGTTTGCTTGAAAAATCATCCATCACTTCCTTTTTCTCCTAGCATAACATATCCTCTTTCTTACCCTAAACTATCATTACATTAGTTCTCACTAACCCTTTGGTATTTTTCAAGTATCCAAGGAGTTACAAAAGAATTCCAGGTTGTATTTTTCATTAACTGAGAGTTTTCCAAGCTAAAGCCCTATAAAGGGAACATTCTTACCTTCATTTTACAGAGGGGAGGAAAAAAAAAGTACTGCAAAAACTGTTTGAACAAATGAAAAAAAAGCATCATTACTATATTTTAATGGTTTGGGACATCACATCACTATACTGTCACTCTGCAAGTCACCTTGTCTGTTTAACAATCTGCTAACACAATACAGTTGATGAATATGACATTTGAGTGAAAAGAGACATCAATCTTACACTCCACAACTTTAAATATGTGAGGTTTGAAAACAAGTGAGACTGTCAGCGAACAAATATCAGCAAGTATTAAACCTATAAGCATTTGGTGTTTAAAAGAAGAAACTGAACATTTTATTTTGAAAGGTTAACACTTACAGTCATAACATATAATCATGTCACATCAACCAAGGAACTCTGCGTTGAGCACAGTTAGACTGCAAAAGACTGTTAGCTGTTTCCAATTTGGTTTTGCCAAACCACACTGTTGAAATAATTTTAATTTAAAAACTTCTTTAAATGTAACAAACTTGCACTTCTATATTGCTGCAAGCTGATACCATGTTCGTATGGAGCTCTGTTGCAGATTTAGTATCAGCAGAACACTTTATGTAGAAAGAGTGAGAGCCAGAGTAATTTGACAGGTAGACTCTGAAAGATGACAACAAATATAAATTGATCGTAATGTACTTTGGTGTGAGACATCTTTCTTACTTTGCCAGTTTGAAGTATTCAGTTCCTCCCCTTTTCCTATAAGTTCCTAGATTTTTTTTTCTTTTTAAAGAGTTCACTTAGAGATTAAGTAGCAAATTTTGCATCTACCTCTAAATCTCCTCAATATTCTGCACAGAGGTGTTCATGCTAGTCCTCTGCATTTCTAGGAATGGCAAAAGAAAATGTTGCACATAACTGCCTCTGTTGGTGCTGCTCCATCTGAATAACAAGAAAACTTCATCACCGGATTTCTAATTTTAAGTCTTAAAGTTCCAATGAAAGACAAGGTACCATTTAAGGAATTTTTTACCTTTGCCTGCAAGGCTGATAGTATAAATGGTATGTCTGCCCGAGTCTGCAGACAACCAGAAATAAAAATTCAGGAAGTAAGAACTGCAAAACATATTAAAGACAATAATAACAACAGTGTAATATTAGTTCTGTGTTCTATAACTGGAAAACCTCATGATGCTGAGATCCCCCTCTTCTGAGTGAGAAAGAAGCCTACCAGCTACATAATTGCCCCAAACTATGCTGTCCTCAAAGTGAAATCACATACAGGAAGAAGCCTAAACTAATCCATAGACATGTTTTAGAATATAAAACCAAACAGAAGGAAATGTATTTTTTTATTTTTACTTTTAATGAGTATTCAACATATATTTCACCTAGAACAAAAAGATACCAAGTTCAAAGATCCTTCTTGTTTATGACATTAGGAAGCTCAAAGAATGTGTTAATAAATTATGAAGCACAGCATATTATAGACAAACCAACACTTACATAATCTTCAGAGAAAAATCTTACTGTACACTACACTTCTATAAATATTCTGAATCTTCTGTAAAATATAAATTAACATTCATTTTCATATGAATAAGTACACTAACCATTACATCTTTAAAGTAAAAAAAAAGAAATAATATATTGAAATAGTTAGAAACTAATTAAAATGTACAATTCTTATTCTCTAAACAAAACGTTCTTTTACTTTATGCAGATGAAGAGTGCAACTGTTCTTCCATGTTACTGAAAGAATTACTGAAGACAGAGTGATGAAACTGGAGACCAAAAGCATCCACACGATATACTGTGGCAAAGCCTAGAGAGAAAGGCCCTGCAGCAGTGAGTGCTGCACAGGCACATTCTAGTAGTGAGGTGGTCATATTTTGGCAGATGAAACTGGAGAATCTGTGCTTATGTTCACCCAGCTTCTCACTTGTACTTGCTGCTTAGAGAATGGCTTATTAGAGAAAGGCCTCCTGCCAATGAGCAAGTAAATTTTATCTGGACAAGCCTTGGAGAATATCACTCACTAATACTAAACCTGTCATGTCTTTTTGCATGAGTTCACCTACATACTTTACCAAGGACTAGGTTCCCAGCAATTAACTCCAGCATCAGTTAAAACACAGAACATCTCAAAATCTGCCACACAAACCATGAGTAAACCATGTAAGTACAACAGTAGTTCTGGATGCATGAGAAAACATGGTCTCATCTGCCTCAAACCATAGGCAGATATACACAGATGGATATTCTTTTGGACATCCACTATGCAGAGAGAGAGAAACTACTAGTATTTCCTAAAATGAAGATGAATAGCCTGGAGACTTTCTTAATGGGTTTGGTGTTCAGTATAACAAAATAAAAGAGTCTTTTGGCCTTTCAAGTATTAAATAAAGGGCAAAGTCCCAGATATTTGAAGTTAGGTGGAAAATATTAGGTTACTTTCTGGGCTGAGATGAACTGACATAAAATTGTCTTTGAAAAAAATTATCAAACAAGCTTCTTCATCTAATAAGCAGCCCACCTTCAAAGATAATAGAAAAGTCAAGAGATCAGAGATTCAAGCAGTGAACTCACTGAGGCTTGAAGCATGAAGTTGAAATCCTGCTGATCAACCAGGTTTGGAACCCATTAGAAACCTATAAACTGTGGGCAGTGAGAACATGGTGATCCATGAGAGCAGTCAGGCAGACAGCCTTCACCAACTGAAACTCTGACTCCTTTAACTTCATGAGATAACTTGAGCAGAACATGGTCATGACAGGAACACTAAAAGAGGAGATGAAGATGACACTACATAAAACATACGACTTTCCTAGAACAGTTCACTCTAGGCAAGAGGAATTGCTGACGCTAAAGAACCAAAGCTGCGAAGCAGACAACCCTGGGATGGGGTGAGTCATCTGACCTGAGCCCCAAGACTGTTCCTAAAGAATAATAGAGCTTTAGAGAAGAATAACAGAAGCTTTAGAGTTCTCTCAGATAATCACGGTGTTGTTGTTACCTCAAATCTGATGTACACAATTTGAAAACTGCAAAAATCACATCATTATAATATACTCCTCTATTATTAAATATAAATAAATATACCACTACATACACTAACAGTACTAGCTCCAGTATAGAGAGAGACACTGTGTACCTCACAGTAGGAAAAACATAAGAAGCAAAAGATAATGACAACTTTGGGAGATTTATAATTGAGACCAAAGATCTGGCTGTGACAGAGAGTCATGGATCATTTACACAAGCTTTTCACCACACTGTGAACTGTGTCGACTGCTCGTGGGAGTATGTGACTTGAACACTCCAATCAGTCTTATCATCAAGTCTGTTGACCAAAATCAATTGTAATAATGTGATAGGTATTTGAGTTGAGAAGTGCTTGTCCAAAATGAGTTCTTAACTGTTAGACTCCTAAACTACAACAGTCATGTAGTTATATATCTTGTTATGTACAATTCACACAGTTTAGGGAGCTGTCGTCTCACAGCAGAACTTCTGAGCAAACCGAGTTTTATTTAAAAACATCACTACAAGGTCTTGTTCCATCTTATTTTTACTCATATGGAAAACCCTGTCTCCCTTTACTATCGAGTAAATTCCATGTTACTTCATAAGCATGTCAAATACACAAAGCAATTGTCAGGTAAAATGAATAACTTCTTATATATAACTACTACTTGTATCTTTGGATAACAAAAACATGTAATTTTAATTATTCCCACCTTTGGAAAAAAGTTAATTTTCTCCTAAAAAATTAGGCAAGGGGGCACCAAAAAGCAAATTTTGTCTCTTCTATGTCCATAACTTTATTATATCGCATTAATTTATAAAGGGTACAATGATTCATTTATTTAGTGCCTCAAGACTAAATAGTCGGTTACCATGTGCACATCTAAAGCTTGATTGAAAGGTCTTATATACATCCTGAACTCTGTGGAGCCTCAAAACACTCAAGACTCATGACACTCATTTTAAAGACCACTGTTCAGGCTACTTGAATAAGCTACTTAAGATTGTAGAAATACACACATGATGGTCCATTGTTTTTGTCAAGAAATGGATTGAAAAGCATTTCTCTTCAGACATTGATCTGATCAGACAAAACAAGAGCCTTAAGAATCACATAACAGCAACAGGAGCCAAGCAGCCAATGTGATGGCACATGCAAAAATAGAAACAGACCTTTTAAGTTCTGTAGTTGACTGTAATGAACAGTCACATTGGCTGCACAGATGCTGCCTGATCTTATATAGGATCCTGGGCCTATCACAGGGCAGGGGTGGCCCCAGGTGAGAGTCCTTAGGACAATTAGTACCTGTTAATTAAAGGACTTGAGCCACAGCTGGTAAGGAGCTTCAACTTACAAACTAAAGTATTAGAAAAGAGTTGTTTCTTTAAAACTGTTCTTCCCCCAGGAGACTTATGATTCCTATCTACTGAGAATGCCATAAATATTTGGTTAAGAGGACAGGAAAAGTATTTTGAGCTTTTAATTCTGAGCTCGTGATACCTTTCTAGAAAAAAGAAGTCTACAAAGGCAAAAATTTTATCAAGTAAATGTAGCCTATACTTGTACCAAACAATGAAGCATACTAGTTAATGATAAGTAAAATGGAAGGAAGCAGAAGAATAAGTCCATAGTGTTCTTAAATCTTAATACTCCCATCCTATGCTCTGTGCTCTTAATATTCACACAGAGACAAAAGGGGCATAAGAGGTACTTAATTTCCTCTGGCATGCTGAATTGCATAGTAGGAGTCTACCATCCAGAAAAACTGACTCTTAGATAGCTTTGCTGATTAAAAAAAAAAAAAAAAAAAGCCGTAGGTAGGACTAACATTGAATTAAATTCTGCAAGGAATGTGGCAGATTGTGCTGGTGCCAAGGCAGCAGATGCAGCCATACAGCAGCCTAGCATCACCAGAGATACAAGGGGCACCCGCTAAATGAATTGAAGGTGGAAAAACTTTCCTAAGTTCTGAAGAAGAAAGTAGACCATCTATCTCACCAGAGATTTGATTTGATTCTGACACTTGGGAATATTTTTGTTAGGAATAAAAGCTATGATACTGAAAAAATTCCCTTCACTGGTGATGAAATTAGGAAATCCCCATATGAATTCTAATCCAGCTCGTCTAAGTTAATAAAAGTATTTTTCAAGTAACATAAAGCAAAAAGTATAAATTGTATAAAGGGCTCATTCATAGTACCTGAGTTTCTCCTAAGTATTTAAAACCAGTGATAAGATTCCTACCTTTATGTTACCACTTACAAAAGATTTGCCTTCGTGTCTAAAAATGAAGTAGCATGAAAAATAAAGGTGTTCTAGATCAGGAAGAGCAGAGCGTATCTGCTAACTTGTGATTTAACAGCAAATTTCAAAAATGGTACTGTGCTTAGAGCTGTAGCTCTTGAAGCCATTAGTGTTTCCAATTTCCTTGGCTATAGCCTGGAAGCATTTATCTGAAAATCTCAAAAGGCATATCAATTAATTCCAAACTTTACAGTGTTTTGATTTTTTTCTAGAGCCTGACACTTTTTAGCAATTCATATTCACAACATCACATCGACACCCCCACACCTCCACAAAATAAATTAAATTGCTTATTCTGATCATTCCATCAACCCACCCAACGATGTCACAACGATGTAGTGCAGAAATACCTGCAACATAGTTGACCTGGCTGTAGACACTATGAATAGCTTTGCTCTCAGATTAATTAGTTTCACTACTCAGGATACAGGGCCACATGGGCAAACCCGCTTCTGAGACTCCTGATGGAATCCTTGGAAAGCAACCTGACGACTGCCTTCTTCAGTGATTACAGCAGGGACTTCTCCCTCAGCAGGATCCAACAGTTTAAAGACCTTTAAATCAATTTTGCTGTAAAATACATTAAGGATCTTTCCCCTGTCCCTATTTATAAAGCTCAGTTTCACATACGACAGATCTACAATACTGTTCTTCAAAGGACACAAGAAAGTGATGTCAGGGATTTCATCCAACGAAACTATATAAGAAAAAAATATATAAAGAAAAAATATAATACTAAATTTAACTACAACCTACATAAAAGTAATAAGGCCATTTCATAAAGGGAAGCAACACTGTTGAAATCGGAAATGAAATAATCTAGTAAAGCAGAAGAAACTCTGATAGAAATTGATAGTTGTTGTATATAGAGATACTTCAAGGGGTAAAATTTTCAAAGCTGTGCTCAGGGAGTTATGCACGCAAATTCCATTAACATTAACGTGTTCATCGTCTCGCAGCGGTATTAACTTTTAAGTGACACTATAACTATTACAACAATCTTGCATTTATGACAGCATTCATCTGGAAACTATCTCCTAAACAGAGCCAGTATATAAACTGCATTATGCTTTTCCTTGTATTTAGTAACAATATATTCATTTGTTATGGACATGAGATCACAGTTCTCTCTATTCAAATGGCATGTTGCTGTGTGCTTTCCAAAATAACTGTTAGGTTTTAAATAATTAGTGTTGCTAAAAATAATTTAAATAATTAGTGTTGTTTCTCCATTGTCTAAAAGGTAACTTAATATCTCTGCATAGCAGATGTAATAGACAATATTGCACATAACAAAATTGTTAAAAACAGTGCCAGCAGTTTTCTATCCACAATACTTAAGATAATTATAAAAATCATCTTCATTACTGCATGCTAGCATTTTTTAACAGTTTAATTTGGATGGATTACAAGATACATTCAAATCACCCAGACACAATTACTGCAAACCCAAGAAGCTATAAAATGTTCCCAACCAAATCCCTTTGACCCTGTTAATGTCTGTTCCTTGTTAATCTAAGGCAAACATTGTTTGTAGTGTGCATTTATTATGGAATATGAAAAAAAAAGAAAGGAAATCCCTTAACAGTTGTTATTGATTCCAGCGTTTACGGACAGAAAGTGCCGTTTACGAGACAGAACAGATGCAGATGCTGACAAAAAGGTAAACAATTGTTGCATGGCTTACTGCCAGCTTCCAAGCCAATATATTAAACTCCAAGTGAAACACATTTCCCCTATAGATTGCACTTATTGCCACTTCATTTCCTATGTGCTCTGTCTCTCTATTGCTGTGCCTGGCACCAAGCTATTTTCAGTCGTGTGGTGACCCCCGAGGCCTAGTGCTACCTCACACAGCCATTAGTGAGGGGAATTGCATGTGTCTGACATGGCCTGAAACCAATTATTTGATATTTTCTTCAGAATGATGCCCAAATCTGTTGGGAATGAGCAATCATGAAATAATTTACCTCCTGATTTAATTTTTTCCTGCACAAATTAGTTGTAGCTTGAGCTGGCTAGACACAGCTGCTTGTGACATCTCTCTGTCTTATCAAGATTCTACTTGAAATGATGAAAAAAAGGATGAGGGGGAGGAGAGCTCACTGGAATAGGTTGGGGAATCCTGCTTTAAAGAGGCATTGACAAGTTTATCAGAGCAACTGATCACATGGACTCGCTGCTCATTGAAAGTGACAGGCCCATGAAGAAACCAGCAGCGCAGCACAGGCAGCCATGCGGGTGCAACCGGTTAAGGTTTTTTAAACACCTGTCTGCTTTGCCGATGCCTCTAATTCCAGGGAAATCTAAGAGGGCAAGAGAATCTGCGAAAAAAAGCTTAGGCAAACACACTGGCTCATTTTGGCTCCCACTTTTTCAAATATAGTCACAGATGTAATCACAACAAATATTTCCTTATTAGACATCATCATTAATTTGTGACTGTTGCAAGTGCTTATACGATGCATCTCTCTATACAGTACATATGTCAAAAGAGAACAGTGAAGGAGAGGATTTCAAGTTATGTATAAACAGCGTCAGTGTGTATAAATTTGCATATATTTAATCAGGAGAGTGTCTGTCATAGAAAGAGCTACGCCACTGCTAACTATTAAAACAACCTCAGTGAAGACTACGCTAATCTTTTGAAAGAGATTCGCTCTACATGAAACTTTAATCAAATCTACCCCATTAACGTCTTCGTACTTAAACGAAATCAGTTTTCACTTAATCAGAAAGGTCGCTTCCACATCAGGTTGCTAAATGCTCGCTTGCAAATGCTTAGGATCACTTTGCTAAGACCTAGCATCAAAATAAAATCTTAATTTGAATTGAGGTTTGCTGACAAAAGGATTGAGCATGATGGACACCAAGAACATCTGAGCATGCTCTCACTCCAAATTTGTGCAGTCCTTTTAAGCAAATGAACTCGCCAATCTGATGCCTTGGCAGCATACAGCTTCTTTACAGCTCTGTTGAACAAACTACAGAGAATTCCTTAACTGTTCTGACAATGACAAGCTCTGTGATGATTATCAATAAAGATACTTTTTATGTAGATATTTATTTAGCTTGTGCTGAAAGCACAGATTCAGTCTGCTACTGAATTTTCCAAAGGAACACAAACCATCTAATAAATTACCACACATTTTGGTTATACACTGCAAATTCTACTATACAACGAAATTTTCAAGAATTCAAAGGTAAACCAATTAATTAGTCTCTCAGTTAAACCTAACTGATGATGGTTTCATTTAAGGAATTTGGCAGCTGGTGTCCAATCATTTTCTGATAATTTTCATAATAATGAAATAGCAGACGTTCTTTAGATTTCCCATTTAATTAAATTGGTCCAAAAATTTGTATATAGACTTTATTTGCAGTTGTTTACAGCATTTATGGTTTGGAAGATAATTTCTTCTAAAGGCATGACTGAAGGCAAGCTGTCCTTTTCAGGAAATTACCCTATATCAAAATGCTACTCTATCTAATTCTTCTCAGTAGGCCTGAAGCCACATTCTGATCTTACTAATGATAGACAGACTCCACACATATCACTTTGTTTTTCTTCCCCAGTGTTCTCTGCATTGTGGGCTGGGAGAGCTGGGAGAGCTACCACTTTCCTTTAAGACCACACACCTCCAGAGAACACAGAGAAACAGTGCCTGAAAATATAACAAATGAGGAAACCTCTTAACAACCTGTAGATGGCACCAATTTTGACACAGGAGTCCTTAAAGGGCACTCAGAAATGGATGTTTTTCTTCAGTCTTTGCTGAAAGAGGAAGTAAGTACTTCCAGACTTGTCAACTTTCTAACGAAATCCAGTGTTGATAGAACCTATTTCCCTGTAACACATTTTAAATACTTGGCTGATAAAAGTCAACTGCAATTTGTATTAAGAATCACAGTAAGTAATATATTTATTTTAAGAAGCCTAAAATTGCTTTGGCATCTGCAAATATAAAAAGCTCTGCTAGCACAGTTTCTATCCTCCCTACCTGCACTCGAAATGGAATAGTTGAGTGCCACACAAATTGGTTCATTACATCAGAGTCACTCCACTAAAATTAGAATGTTGGGAACTTTCAGCCAATCAAGCATTTCTATCAGGTGCTCATCATCCCTTTGTGTTGTTGACATATGATTTTATGTGTTTCCCTAAATAATAGATTAAAGTGAATCTGTCACTTTTGCTTCTCCTACCCCCTTGGAATTTCCAAGCTATAACAGAGGCAGACAGTGACAGCTTTTGTTCCAATATGAGAAAACACTCAGAAAATTACTTTAAAAAGCCGCAGTCAATACTCTCTACTTCTGCTTGTCTTCCTCTGGATATTTCAAAATACTAGTTGGGCAAAATCTCATGAGTATTTTTTCCAAGGAATATAAAAATCAGAAAAAAAAAAAGCAGATACTTCCATTTAAGAACTTCTAGAGAGATAAGTCTGGAAATTCACAACCTTTTAACAAATATTTTGTAGAGAGACTAGAACATGATCCTCATTGCAAATAAAGGATATATCATATGTCAGAACAGATGTACATGTATAAGTTCCTACCCACTGAGCTGATACTGCACTCTATAAAAACATCTCTTTTCACATGAGCTAACCAGTCCTGTGTGACAATGCAGAAATCGCTGCACTTCTCTAGCACACAAACAGCAGGTCAGTATGTCATTCCATTCCTTGCACTCACATATAAACATCTGGATCTTAGCCTTAGGATGGATTAACTTATCAGAGAAAACGAAGCTCTTTTTCAGAGACCCACAACTGATCAAACTCTGCACAATCACCAGAAGTACTACAATTGTACTAAATGGTACTAAAAATCTTCTGAGGCATTAGTTGCTAAATTTTGAATGGAGTAAGTTTTATTGAGTTTTAACAATTCTTATTCCCTGTAAATCAGAAAAAAAAAAGAAATCTGTATTGCTTTGCTATATTCAGCTAATGTAGCAAAGTGTTTTAAAAATATCTAAAGCTTTTGCTTTTTAATAATTCAGTAGATGTGGCAGCTCCTTGACTGAAAAGGGAGTTTTCTGTTTTTTGTTTTAAATTTTTAAGCCTAAGTCACTGTGAAAAATATATGCATGCTCTTACTGAGCATATATGACACACCTCCAATTTAAACAGATGTGAGTTTTTGCAAAACAAACTATTGTGACTAAAATAATTTTGCCCCCTTTAAAGTTATATTTACTCTCTGAATGTGCATTTTAGGACAAAAAAAAATCTCTATCTTGACAGAAATCACAGCCAGGACTATCTAATTAACTCATGCTTATATGGTGGTAGACATATATGTTGAAAAGACTCCCATAATAATTTTCTTTTCAATCAATACTACAGGAGCCTTTTTAGAAGACATTTTTGAAGTCTCCTCTTACGAGCCATTGTTCTATATACTTTTCTTCATGTAGCCATATATTGTGAAGGGAAAGAGAATCTAACAACAATTCTCTGTCAAATTCTTTGTCATTTTCTTAGTATTATTAGAATACTACAGTACATAAATCTGAAACTGACCTCTGACCACTCACAAAATATCAGACTGGAGAGCAAATCACTTTCATCTTTTAAACTTGGGAGGAGAATGCAATAATTAGGGGGCATGGTGAGTTAAATACTCTCTTCATGCTGAGGAAGAACACCCAGGTGAGCTGAGAAAGCAAAAAGGAAGATAATTAGTTCATGTTTGTTAATTGTGGACATTTTGAAAGCAAGAAATACACGATGACTGGAATTATGCCAGTTTCAACTCCAACAGAAATGAGAAAAAGAATGTCCCTGATGGCAAAGGTGAAATGAAATAACTTCATCAGGAGACAGTATTCTAAAGAAAACATAACCCCAAAAGACCATCAACAATTTCATGTTTATAAATATACAAATAATTTGGAAAGTAAAGTTAGTGTTTATTTATCTTCATAAGTAAATCAAATAATTTGATAATAAAGTCCTGAAAAGGGCCATTTCATTTCAAAATGACAAGGAGTCAATAATGAGATGTCACTGTCAGTCTTTATACTATGGGCTTAATAAACGAATTGAAGCAACAGCTCTAAAAAGAAGGAAGGTATTCAGACATGCTACCAGCTTTGAAATTCTGTCAGTTCAATTGACATTTCAGTAACTTGGATACTGTTATCTTACCCCCTACTAAAAAGCTTAAAAAGTAACAAGCTTAATGCTTTTGTAATTTTTACAAAAATGTCATTCTCCCACTAGAAACACATTTGTGGTCCTAGGGTATTATGTTCATGTGGCCTTTAAAAGAGTATCTATTTTTTTTTTTTTTTAGAACTTCAGGTCTCTATGATCAAACAGTTTTATTTTCTAATACTACTCATATTTCTATTTAATATAATTGTGCAGTAGAAATCAAAGATAATACTTGCAAGGATAAGAAATAAATAATATGTGACAAAGAGGCTGTGAAACACATTATTTCCTATATTAAATGCAAAGATATTTATTTTGTTTCCCCTGAGTAATAGGATCTTGTTTTCATTGTTAAAATTTTATAGGTTTCCCAAGGAACAAAGCCAAATCTAGAAACCTGCATCATATCTGTATGTCCAGTTTTCCTATTACAGTTTCCTATTATAAATTCCTACCAACACCATACAATTTATTTTTAAAAATATATGGCAAATATATTTCTTGCATATCTCAATATTGATCGGTTCTAATATAAAATTAGAGATTTCTTGTCCAAGATTTCTAAAGTTTAAAAAAAAGGCAAAAAATCAACCAACAAACAAAAAATACCCCAAAAACCTAATCATAGAATCACAGAATGCCTAAGGTTGGACGGGACCTCTAGAGGTCATCTAGTCCAACCCCCCTGCACATACAGGGCCACCTAGAGCACGTGGCACAGGGCTGCATC
>JAWLRI010000560.1:1742887-1763478 GCA_034781795.1 Crypturellus tataupa
TGGCGTGCGGCCCTGGCGGCGCCTTCCCTGCCGCGCGGGGAGCACCGAGGGCCCCGGCGCGGCGCTGCCTCCTCCGCGGGGCCGAGCGGGAGGGATTAGCGCGATCCTCCATCGCGTGCGTTGCGTGACTTTGTTTCCCTTCCTCTCCTGACAGATGGCAAGTGGTGGCCAGCAACGGGTAATCCAATTAACGGGATTTAAGAAGCGAGAGAAGAGGGGCCTGCTTGAACTGCTGCACAAACTGGACTGTGCTGTGCTTGACACCAAGGTACTGTGTGCTCTGAGCTCCACCAGTGAGGGAAAGCAGGAGGAAAAATGGGCTGTGTGCCCTTAGGCTGGTGCACTAGCAGCCAAGGAAAGTTATTGTTTCCAATAGTAAAAGTGTGTAATAAAAGTATTTTCTGTTTTCCTTTATTTTTTGGTAGAAATACGGACACTGTACGCATCTTATAGCAAAACAGCCTTGCAAGAGTGAAAAGTTTTTAGCTGCCTGTGCTGCAGGTGAGTAAAAGATGTGCTGTAAAATGTCATCAAATCAGAGCATGAGGGTAGGAAAGGACCCTTAAGAGACTTTTTAGTTCTCGTTTTCATTTCATGATCAGGCTGTTTTACCATCATGTATTCTCCTCACTCCACTAGTCTGGATTACTAGCAAAGCACTACATTCAAATTTAGATTTACTTTGTTTTTATGTGTGTTTTTTTGTGTGTATTACTCCTAAATAATGTTCAAGTCATCTTTCTGTATCTGCTCTGAACTGGCTCCCAAACAAAAACCATTGTTACCTATAATTTACATTATAAAATAATTTTCCAAATGATTGAAGTACTATATACTATATAGACATTTTCAGCTAGAGCTCCTAGAATTTGGAGACATATGGATGACTCCTTGTGCCTGATTAACTCTCATCAGAAAGTAAGCAGAGTAAAGGCTTACATAGGAAAACATACTTAAGACATAAAATTTGTAATACTCAGTTAGGGAGATTTAAAACATCTGAAGATGTTTTCTTTGAGTGGAAATAACACACATATTGTCAACTTGACAATGTAAAACTATGCTATGTTTCAGTATTCGTAAATACTCCTGAATACCAGATAGTACTAGTCAATTCTGGAACTAATTTTTATATAATTATCTTTGATAGTGGAAAGAGAGTGTTAATTCCTAATGCAGTTTTTACCAAGTAGTATAACAATTTGTCTCTAATCTCCTTTAGTACTCTTGAAAAATGAACATAAACACTACTGAAAACATTGGTCTTCATAGACTTCTTAGCCTGCTCACTTTTTGAGATGAAACTCTTGAAATTAAAGTGGTTTTTAACATATAGGTTATATGCAGCACGCCTTTTCCGGTCCTAAGTCCACTGGTACCTTTGCTAGATTATGTAGAAATACCATCTGTGCACCTTTTCTGAGACGTTTTGCCAGTCAACCCTGCTGTTCCTGTGAAACCAATTAGGTTTACACAATTCCAGTCAATTTTTCTTTCAGTATCCTCTGTAGGTAGAGGTTCAATGCAGGAGCAGGGTACTAACCAGAGCTCTTGACCTGAATATGAAAGGAGAGGCAGTGTGAAAAGGGGAAGATCATTACAGAGAGTATCAAAAGCAGACATGCAGAAGAAGAAAGAAGAGAGGCGGAGAAGGTGGAGCCAAGGGAGGAGAGAAAAGGATGTGAAAAGAAGAAAGGGGAAAGACAAAAGTCTAAAACCATATCCTCCCATTGGCCTTGCTTACAATTCTAGTAGCATTAAATATATATAAAGGAAAGAAATTAATTCCTACTTTTAATCATATTTAATTTGTTACTTCAGTTTACTAAAACTAAGGCCTTTACAAAATAACTAAACTGATTTGACAGGATTATGTTACTTACATGTTATGTAAGTACATGAAGTGTACCTCAGATCTGTTCTGCTGCATTTGTAAGAGTGTCAAAGGGTGTTAAAACTAAAATGTTAAGCAAGGTTCAACGTAAGTCAGAAGAATAAGATCTGGGAAGCTGCAAATTTCCCTTTGCAGGTTTTTGAGAAAATAGGCAAATATTTAATTTGGAAAGGGTAAAAAGATACTTCATCATTAAAAGAAAGCAAGATGATCATTTTCAGTGGCATTGTGATTTCTCATTTTAAAATGTGAAAAGAAGACCTCTTGCAGTAGGAAGGAGTTTTTAAAATGGTGCTTACAATTCCAGCATTTATTTGCACAAGAAAGGTTGAAGTTAATTTTATATTAGATCTTCAATTGATTGCCATTTGTCTACACAAAAAATCTTCTGTGGCTGACAGTTCATTTGCTTTTTAGGAAAGTGGATACTAACTAAGGAGTACATAATTAATAGTGCTGAAAGTGGCAGATGGCTTGATGAAACAACGTACGAATGGGGATATAAAATTGAAAAAGACACCCATTATTCACCTCAAATGCAATCTGCACCTAAAAGATGGCGCGAAGAACTGGCACGCATTAGTGCTCCAGGGGCCTTCCACAGATGGAAAGTTGTCCTCCTTGTTAAGAAAGGTGATAAACGAAGGGATCCTATTAAAAGGTAGGAGAATATGTCTTAAAGCCAAAGCAATGAAAGAAAAAAACCACTTAATTGAACAAGTTTTTGTTTTTCCATCCTAATTAATTTGATCTGTAATAACCACAGGTCTTGACATGAATTGTTTTCATTAATATACTTCCACACATCTTTATAATAGTTGCACTGTTAAATAACTGACTGTTAACACTGCCTTCTTTAAATCTTTAAAACGACTGCTTTTTTTTAGCTTGCTTTCAGTGTTTGCTAGTGTCAAATATAACACACCTATGTGTCATTTATTTGCATCTTCGCTAAATTGCATATCGAGACTTTCCTCATGAGGCAAGGCATATGCTTTTTATGAATATTCTTTTATTTTGTCCACTTATTACATGCAAATGGTAGCCAGAACAGGATACATTATTTTGCTTCAGTGGGTGACCTAAGCCACCCATGAACTCTGTCTTGCTAACCTGTTCCATATTCTGACTAACCTGGTCTTTCTGTGCCACATCTGTGCAGCAGCTTCCTAGTTATGAAGCCCTAATCTGTACTGTGAAAAATCTTTGTGTGTGATGTAAATATAGCTAGCTCAGAAGGGATAAAGAAAAATCTGGGAAAAGAAAAACAATGGGAAATGCAAGAATATGGTGACTACATTTATTTTTTCCTTACTCCCGACACACTGGATTCTCTAAGTTAAGTTGAATCACAAGCAGTGTGTTATGTAAAGTCTGTACCTGAAACAGAGCTACCCATTACAAGATGTTGTTGCTCATTACAGGAAAAGATATTATCCACTTCTCCTCCTCAACTGAAAACCCAGCTGGTCGGGAACACTTCTCAGGTCTCAGTGTGTGTGCATCTCCAGTGATCATGAGAACAAGGTGCACAACGCAGATGCACAGACAAGCAGGAAAATATATAGTTGATCATCATATCAGCGCTGCAAGGTGCATCATACCTGGCTGCATCATACCTGGCATAAACCCCACTCCATATGCAGCTAAAGATCTGATCTGTAACCTGAAGACATTCTAAGTAGGCCTTAACCAAGTAGAGAAGTTTACTGTGTGCTGTCTTGCAGAAAGATGCATTCATTCGGCTAGACTTCTGAAAAAAACATATTTGTTTCCAGTGAAAACTGTTTCTGCATATCCGTGTCATAACGCTGTTGAAATGCGGTCTTGTTCAATCTCTGTTAACAGTAGAAGTAACGAATAACAGGAACAGCAAGACAAATGAACAGAGAGTTTTGGGGAAGGAATCTATCTTTTTTTTTTTTTAAGCATGGGGGCATCCTTTTACTCAGGCAGAAAACGCTGACAGGTAGCTTTTCCTTTGTCTCCAGCAAGCGTAGCCTTCCATTTTAAAGGCCACTGCAGCTTTATGCTAAGTGTGTGAGGCTAGCATACTTTTCTATGTATGCATCTGGATTTTGTAAAATAAACATATATTCAGCATTTCAGAAAGCCTGTTTTCTTCGCTGTCTTGTCTGTAATAATTTCTCAGAAATACGAAGCATGGCAACAGTAGCTCTCTAAATACTTCCTCTGAGAAAACTCTTATGTATAATGTCGCTCCAAACATAAACAAATCTGTTTCCTGTGTATAACATTGGGTGGCAGCAAATGCTCTAAATGACTTCATAATGAAGTTCAAAATTGTATTTTTCGTATTTCCAATATGAAAATAACATGTTAAATCTCAGAAAAGCAGTGTTACTTTGGTAACTTTTGGTAAACCACTTGATTTGTGGTGAAATTATTAATTATCATCATCACTAATGATCATTGTGGAGAACATAATGTAAAAAATTATAGCTGTTGTCATCTAAGAATTTTATCTTTGGAAAAAATGCTCAGAAGCTTTCTAACAGGTATGTAGGAGTTGGTATTATTTAATAACATTAAATTGTGAAAAGACATGCCTTAAGTGTGTTTCTTTCTTTGCTCAAGGCTCTTAAGTGCTCTTTTATCTTCCAAATGAAGGTTGTGTAGTGTCACACACCTAAAACCCTCATTCCCTTGCACTTACATGCTTCTGGTTTATGTTTATGAACATTAATGTAGTTTTAAGCAATATTAATATAATGCAGTAAATACCTCTTTCCAAATTTATATTTATTTAGAGTTCTAGAAGCTGGAAAGGCAACTGTATGTTCATCTGAGAATGCAGAGAGAGATGTTACTCATATACTCATCGATAATAAAAGTTTTCCTACAGATCTCTTCGAAGCTCCGTATTACCCTGTGCAGTATCTAGGAGATTACCTTTTTGAGGTAAGTTAAAAAACATACATAAAATTAATTTTTCATGTCACCCTTCCTGATTAATATACAGCATTCATGATTGAAAAGAATACAGTCAACCTGAATGATTTTTTTAGTTGATTTAGTTAAAAATGAAACAGCTTTCTAATAGAAAAAAATGCCTCTCCTAATGCAATATTTTGGTTGAGACTTGAGACTAGTAGATATAACATCAAGGAAGAATACCTTCTTGAATTTCTCCTTCCTCTTTTCTACTCATTCTTGGGTTTTGTTCACATTTTTTTTTAAACCTACAATTTTTTAAGCTGTATTCTTGTCGACTGTTATAAAGGATGGTATAAAAATACATTTAAATCTCTATATTCGACTTAGGATTGCAGAAAACTGCATGGCTGTTGTGCAGCTGGTCAGTGCTTTACTCGCACCATTATAGTTTTAGACATTTCTGTTGTCTCAAAACCAAATCTGGCGGAAGAACCTGATACACTTCAGTAGGGACAATCTACCCATATTTTATGCTAGCAAGCAACAGGAGTCTCATTCCAGTCGACTTTAAAGATTTCTTTGTGGGAATATACTTGTCATAAGATTTCATAAGTTGTTCATAAACTTGTGCACCAAGCTATAACTAGGAGTTATAGCTGACATAGCAGGAGAATCAGATGTACTATTCAGACTTCTGAATTTAATGATAATCTTTAGAGCATTTTGACCTGGAAATATTCAAAAGGACTTGGGAGATTTGTTTAGACTGTGAACTGCTTACGCTACAGGATGACTTTATGGTCAACTGCTAAATAGAAAATGTTAGTTTTGTGATTGAGCAGGAATTAAAGCTGGGGTCCAGATCCAGAATGCAGAGAAAATTTACCTCTGCATGTAATGCAGTATTATTTCAGTAGAGCTGCTTATAGTCATTGCCTTTCATGCTATTCTATCACTATTTTAATGAATATGTTGCTTCAGATTTGTTTTTCAATATCTGTTCATGTCATTTCAAACTCATTACTTAGAAAGTTAAATACTCTGAAAGACTGTCATTAATGACCTTGATCTGTAAGATGTTAAAACACATGCATGATTTAGGGTGTTCTCAAATTTAATACAGACTTCAAATGCTTCTTTGAATACATGCTGGAATTTATAACATCTTGGCAAGATGGTACTGAGATCGTCTATATTGTTTCAATGTCAGTGTTTTTAGAAGGATGTTGAAGTAAGTAAAGACTACTTAATGCCTCAGAGTAGAATTTCTGTCCTACTTAGTAGCAGTTTAGTCATCCTTGGCTTATCTAAAGCTAGTTAGAGCTCTTCTCAAATTACCTAAAACATTTATTACATTTCTGTAATGTGCAACAAACATGTTATTTGTTTAAAAAGGTATAATTACCCATATGGCAAATACTTCTGTTTTGATTGCGTACTTAAGGGAACATCTGAGAATAGAATGAAATAACGTGCAGCTTTTGAAGCTTTCCACTGAAAATCTCTTAAAAGTATAAAATGTTTGTAACTTGCTTCTCAGTACAGCACCACTGTGCTTATTTCCTACTGTGGTTTTCCATGTAGTACTTAGCTTCCCCCTTTGTATTTAGGTGCTTGAAACAGGATAAGGGGCTCCCCAAGCAAATTTATTTCACTGTAGTTGTGAAAAGTCCTTCCACACCTACTCCAAATAAAACAATGGCCATTAGTACAGTGACTAAGAGGGATTCTTCAGCAGTTTCCACAGTCCTACTGATCACATTTTACACTCCAAGAGGAGGCTATTTCTGTGTGTATTTATCTAAAACAGTGATGATGTGTCATTCTTGATCTGTGTACAAGATGAAAAAACATACTGGACATTACCAAAATGTATTGTTCTCATATCCTTAAAAACAAATTGTAGTTACTCTTTAATAACAAAAATTACCCTCTGGCTTTCCTGAGTCTTCTGTATGGAAGTAGGCCTGGTGTCACTCTGAATTACAGAGCATTGTGAGAAATACTTGCTTATTGCCTGTGCTTAAGAAAGAACTAGGAATGATAGGTGAATTTAGCCATCAAATTACTAAAGAACTTGTAAGATTTAAATACTCATCTTGTTCATCCTTCTCTACAACTGAAAGGATTCCATTGTCATACCTTTTATGAAACGAGAGGCTGGTCTTGGTTAAATTAATGAAAAACTGTATTTTAAAAAATCATTATTAAAGTTTCTTCTAATTGATTGAAAATATGAGGTTTTGGGTCTAGCTTTTTTAAAAGTCCAAAGAACATACACATTATGGACACTCATCTTGCATTTCAGGCATAGAGATTGGGCCAGAGTTGGAGGCGATTAGAGAAATAATTATGGGAAAGCTCATCCTGCAGATGCCCATGCTATGACTACTCACAACGTTAATGATTTGTTTCCACAGCTGTTTTATCTGGTATATAATGTTGACTCTTCAAAAATACATAAGCATGCATGTGCACACTTGAGTTAACAACAGGATATATGTGAAGACTTCAGCACATAAAAGCATTTTTGAGCATTAGTTCTCTATGCCATTTGAAATTAAAAAATAATGTTTTTTTTGTTGTTGTTTTGCTTTTCATAGAAGGAAATGCAAAATACTGAAGTTACCCAAATGAATAGTTTTCTAGCTGCACAAGAGACCAAACAAATCATTCCTAACATGCGGATTGTTGAAATGAAAAATGCTGTGATAAAACGTATATATTTTGCTCAGGTAGGTAACAATTAGTTACACTTTCTTAGCATAGAATATAAAGCACTTATAATTTATCTTTCAATATATATACTAGATATTTTTTAATTTTTTGAAATTCAAATGCCTTCCAGCCTGCGGTGTTTAATAGTACCCTGTTGGGATAGGCCTGGGCATGACATGATGGACTGCTTGAAATTTCAGTGTAATATGTCTAATAATTGCTAGTCTTGTCCAACAAAATGGTTATCAGATTACAGTCTTTCAGTAACTTGTCTGTTATCTACCTAAATTGCACTAACAAGTTATACAAACCTATCATATCGTAGAACAAGCAAACTTTTTGTTGATTTTTAAGAATTATTATTACACGTAAAAATGAAGCTAAATGCAGTCTTTCATTTTAATGTTGACAATATCTCTGATCATGGTCAACACAGTTCTTTGTTTTAGTAAAATGTTTGTAGAATATGTCTGTTGGTATGCTATGTACAGTTTGACTTTACCCTGTTTTACAGACTGTTAAACGTAAGTCTACCCAAATAGACCAGCTGAACGAACACAATCCAGAGGTAAGGATTCTTGCAGAGAGAGTATGTTGTGTACAAGGAATTTTATCCTGAAGTTAGACAAACACATCTTTAGTGTGAAATTAGCTATCAAATAAATAATAAAAATATTTAGATTATGTCATCAAACCAGTAAAATCGTTGAAGAGAGAAATAGAACTTCATTGGATTACTCGTATGTCAAGATTTGGTCTTTCTCACAGTGCTTTCAATAATATTCATTAATATCTTGAAAAAACTTTTTAATACTGCTGCTTCACAGATCTTTACCTGATACTGCTAGAAGAAAAAGAAACAAATACAGCCTGGTAAGATTTACAGCATCTGAAATTATTCAGGCACTGTATTTTTTGCAGTAGCAACAGAGGAGAAATGTGTACTACTTCATGCATTTTTGCTAAGATTATTTCAGTATAGAAAAAAAAACAGTAGTAGTTCTTACAACTTAAACTTCTTACAACTTAAAGCTGAAGTTTTAAATATCAGGCAGGCTAGAGAGTGCACTGAAGCAGTATATTTTCCAGTCCTTTCTTGTGGTTGCTTTGATTTAGTTTAATTTTTCTGAAGTGTTTGATTCATTTCTCATTTTTCTTGCCATTAAGCCAGTTAGTTATATGGCCTAAATTCAGTTATAGGCAAGTTCATAAAGCTGAGGTGGAGCTCATTCTCTGAAAGGCTCTCATTCCCTGTAGGCTTCAGCCTACAGCTAGGTAGATGGATTTCAAGCACAAGTTACCAGGCACTATGCTGTAGTGGTGTAGTTGCAACTGGCTTGTGCCTCTTGGCTTTAGCTTGAGCCTGGACCTGAGGGGAGAGGTGAATAGCAGTGTAATTGAAAAGAACATCTGCACTAACTCCTCTTGCATATCAGTAATCTACAGAAAGAAAGGTTTGGAAAACTGAAAGAACAGATGGTAATAGGGAAATTGCAAGACAGATCTAGCATTTCCTAAAAGCTGTTAGATCGTTACAGGTCCTCTGATGATAGCCTAAATATTAAGTTTTGTTGTCGTGAATGGCAGAGAATAAGATGGGAGCTCTGTCCCATTAAGAAACTCTTTAGAGCTTTGGAATACACTGGGATCAATACCTTTACTACTGTAGCATTAGCAGCTTCTGGTATTCTATATGGGAATAAGAGTGCTAGGGAGATAAAGCAGTTGTTATGTTGTTTATAGATCTCTTACCAACATCTTATAAATTTCATAGGTTTTATTTGTATTCCATTTGTATTAAACTGTGCTCTTGCTTACAAAGGTATTTTATTTTTTAGGTTAAAAAAACTGCCCTGTCTAGAGGTTCACTTTGTGTACTTGAAGGACTAGTAGAAGAGTATTTCTTTCCTGATGTAATCAGTGAGCTTGCAGCTGGCCAACAGTACTGTAAACCACCTGTGCAACTTCTTCATTCGCTTCTAGAACATGTGTTATTGGTGAGATCTGCAGGCTTACTTCTGCAAACATTAAACCAGGAAATGGAAATATAATAATTTTCATTATTAACAGTGTGTTTACTGATTCTTTTCAAGTGAAGTATTAACCCTTCATTTCCTGTTCATCAATGCATTAGCCTTAATGCAGCCTATTTCAAAGGGGAAAATAATACCTTTTCTATTATTTATAAGCCATAGGAATGTAGTGTGCTAAATATTATTAAAGAACCAGCCCAGGATTCTTTCTGCTGCTGGAGAACAGCAAATGTATGCGACGTTTTTTTTAACCTAGTAGGCTTCAATTCAATGCAAGGCTTGTTCTCAGCAGTGATTCTGGAATACTACAGTAATGCAAGCTGAGCTTCTTTTTATTCTTATGGAAATTCTAAGTTCTGTTGCTTCTAATTTTGCATTAAATTGCACATTACTTAACTGATCACAATTAAATTTTGTCATTTAGGATTATGAGAAATGAAGAAAATTTATAAATTGTTAGTGATCATGGATCTCTGTCTAATATGGAATCCATATTATTTTCTCATTTTATTACAGGGAAATGCTGATGCAATATTTTCTGCTAAACTTCTTCACATTTTGTACCTTGTTCTCCAACTTGATCCTCCTTGGAAGTCCCCCTCTGTGTTAAGGTATTATTTGGACCTTCTTCAGTGTCCTGTTTGTAAGAAAGGTACATGGTCCTTGATAGAAATGCTTGTAAGGTAAGAAAATTTAACGAGGATTAGATAAGTGCTATTTCACTTCAAATCAGGGCGGGGGAGAGTAGTTCGAGTTCTGTTGTACTTAAGTCACTTTTTTACGTGGATAGGTTAACTGCACTTGAAGGTCTGGCATTACAGTTGAGGTCTGGGCCTTTCACTAGATGGTTCAGCTTAGCACACAGGTCTTTACTTTTATTGGAAAGGAGAAAAAATACATTTGCTTCTTCTCTGCTCCTTTGTTGTATAATATTTATTTTTGTTAAGATTTTCACAAATTAGAATAATTTATATACTAGTTGGGAGGGAAGCTGCACTTCTGAATCTATCTTATGTGTCTTTCTGCAGTTGTGAAACTGCTTTCAATATTATCTTGCCAAACATGAAGTTTCATATTGTATTTTTATTTTAGTCATAAATTTACAGCAAGTCTATTAAATTTGTTTTATCTACAAACATAAGACTCTGCATACATCAACTGTTAGGGTTGCTACTGCATTCTTTACCTTCGGATATTTTTGGTTGTGACTTCTTGGAATAGAAATTAATTCATATCACCTTACGTCATATTTAAATACTCTGATATAACAGTGACTATAAATACATGATTGCAAAAATACTCCTTGTCTTGAAACTCATTGGACTTGAATCATTGCAATTGAACGTTTAATCATTTTGATTAGGAACATGTCACAAGCCACTTGAATGGGAAATAATTTATCATATATATTAAGCTCTTAATAGAACATTCTGGCAGAATATGAATACCCTGCAATTGTGTACTTGTTCTTTTTTCTTCTGTGTATGTTCCTTCCAGTAGTCAAAATTCCATTCTAAAATATATTCTGTATTTAACTTCAAAGTCATTTGCATCATGTAATCAGTCATTCTATTTGACTGTAAACTGTATCTTGTCAAACATCTGTACAAACTGTGGTTTAAACTAAGGTTTACAGGAGTTACAACATAGTCTGTAGTACTAGAGTATCTTGTAATGATAGAATTTTTACAAAGTACTGTTAAATTCAGAAATTACAAAGTAACTCGTGTAGAGAAATTTAACAGCTAAATAATTAAGTTTACACTATTGTCAAAATATATGTCCACACCAAAAAAAGTCCTGTTTAAACACATTATTATTTTTCCCTGAAAATTTGGCTTTAAAAACATAAAAGTTTGTCTTTAAAGTGATGAAGGACTGTGGAGCAAGGTATTTACTTCTCAAAATTGTCAAAAGTAGAAATTACCTTTCTTTTTTAGTAAATCAGAATATGATTTTAATCATACAAATGGATTTTTTGGTGTGTGTTTATTTTTCAGGTTCTGCCTTTTTCGCAAAACTATTTGTCATGGTGTCTCAGTTTCAGAAAAAGCAGATGAACAGAGGGTAGTTCACAAAGCATTATTGAAGTTTTTCTTGGATTTAGTAAAAGCTGAAGTAGAGTTTCTGACAGTAAGGTGGGTTTTATAGGATAATTCTTTCTTATTACTTTCCACAACTCCACATCCACTTCTGTATCTGCAGCAGGTTGTATCCCTATTTTAGTATGTCCCTACAGTTCTCACAAGCGTGTATTTGCTTAGAAATTCCTTCTGTATTTGTTTTTTCTAGTTGTATTTTAAGGTCTCTAAGTTTTCATAACCTAGTATTTGATTATAATACATGCTTCAGTGGATGTTTAATTTTTCTCATAAAGTTATTTTTTGACTTAACAATATTTCAGTTTTCATTCTAGACAAGGAGGAGTTTGAACCTACAGATTTTTTTAAAAAAATCAATTAAATATTATCTTTTACTAGGGAGAAAATTATTTCTACTTTATAAAGTATAAAAAAATCTTGGTTTTGTTCTTCCTGTACTTTATATAATATTAGCACAATGTTAGAATTCCTACAGTTCGGCTGTAATAGTCATCATTATTGTACTTATTATTCATCCAAAATTGTGTCTGATCTTTCTATACTTAAAATTGCCAAACCTTTGTGTGTTTTGACAGAACACAAGGTTCCTGTCTAGTAACTACAGTAATCAAAGTGGCATGAAGATTCAGGCCTTTTCACTCTCTTATTTTACAGTTTGTTTGAAGGGGCCAATTCACAGCATCAGCAAGTCATGCCACAGACAGTTCTTCTGAAGACCTTTTGGTTGGCAAGCGAAACCTCGGTGCTTTTTACCAAACACATAAATATTTTAGCAGATTGGGTCATACTTTCCCATAAAGAAATGAATAGAACAAATGATGTGAGTATGAATTTTATGCTATAAAATAATGAAGACCAACATATTTTTTAAAAGATGTCCCTTTGTTCATTTCTTTGTGAGGTATTATATGTAAGTACTGCAGCGGCTTGTTATATCTGCCTTTTGTTGTGAAGCATGCTGGGTTTTGCTCCACTAAAGGAAATGAATTGATCCATAAGATTCTCATATTGATCTGCAGAGAAGAAACGAACTGGAGTCACGAGTAGCTTGGTGGTTACATTCAGATGTTCACATGCCCTTAGCAGCAGGTGTTACTGTAGTCATTAGGGACACAAGTTTAATACATCTTGTTGAACAATAAGGTGTAACAGATGATTATCTTATTTTACAATGACTGGATTTCAGGAAATGTTGGAAAGAGAAAGCTCGCAGAACAAATTTTGTTGTTCTCTACAGCTATGCATAATTTTATTTTAGTAAATGCCCCAGTTTTCTTCCCAAGTCTTCTAGTTTCGCTTATTATCTTCCCTAGATCTTTTCATAAAAATGGAATTGAAGGCAACTTAATTGCTGTTCTGTGACCTGCTGACCAGCAGGACATTGACCTGAAAGATACCCAGGTTCCTCTATACCACCTCTTTCTTTTCAGAAACTGGAAGCCTTCTGAAACATCTTTGACTTCTAGATTCTTACATAAATCACAAACTTACTGCTGTTTCTCCTTTCTCTTTTAAATTATTGTGAAAGCACAGAATAAATAGGTACTTCATTCACTTTTTCAATACAGTATCAGAACGACAATAGAAAATCAAGTATTCCCAAGAAAAAAGCACTTTCCGTATAATAGTAGTTCTTCATTATGTTAAGAAAGCAGAAAGATTAAACATAATGACAGCTTCACTCATTTTACCTAGCCAGACCTCCTACCTTTTTTGAGAGATATCAAAGGAAGCCATACTGAAACAGTGCTGCCTTTTTATCCTTGGTCAAGATATTTAAAAAGTACCTAAAATTAGACTTCTAAACCCATATTTATATTTAAACAACCTATCTTTTCAGAGGTACTGAGCACCAAGCAGACTTATATTCAGTTGATTTCCATGGCCATTCTGCTTCTTTGGAAAATGAGACTGCTTTCATGTATTTCCTGGTGTTGAGTCTGCAGTTTAAATTTAGCACCATTTTATTTTTTCTATCATGCCTTCTTTTGACAAGTTCCAGAGCTGTCAACCATTCCTGTTTCGTGACCTGCTCTTTACATAAGCAGAATAATCGCTTGTGGCAGACACAGCACAAAGTATATGAAAATAAACTTTTTGTAAACTGTATGTGTATATATATATATACATATATACACATGTGTGTATACATATATACATATATATGTGTATATATATAAATTGTCCCTTGAGCATAAACCCCAGATTCCTATTGCTTTTCTGGTTTCCTCTTACATGCTATAATGTATAATATCCTCACAGGTAGGACTTCTGGCCTTAAAATAGAGGTGTCTGATAATATCTGTTATTTTTTACAGTCTTTCTTATAGCCTTATTCTTTAGCTTCATATTTATATATTACAATTTTTGGCAAAAGTAAACTCCAAAACACCATTTAGAGATACATAAATAAAAACAGAATATTTCCATGCCATTAAGTATAGCAAATTGGATACAAATTTTTCCTTCCTTTCTTCAGTTTAAGTTTATGATGAATTGTTAACAGCTTTGCTATTTAAAAGCTGTTTGCTTAAGAAGCAATACATTGACAACATGCACATAATGCCCCTCAGAAACCAATTTAAAGGACCTACTGGGCCATTCCCACTCTCTGCATAGGGACAGAATTAAAGCATCTGGTGGCAGCAGTAAGGAGATGACCCTGTCTCACAGCTTACAGAAGCTTACAGAAACTTAATCTGTGGGAAGAAAGAAACACCTTAAATGCTCTGGGAATAAAAATAGAAAAATAGTTTCCTGAAATGCTTTTTCAGGCCTATCTATTTAACACATTCTTGTGTAAGTGATAAAAGGGAACAATTTTTATTTTAGCTGTTTAGAATCGGATGTTTTCTCCTTTTCCATGAACAAAATAACATAAAAATACAAAAGAGAGAAAGAAACAGCTGTAGCATCCTAGGTTAGAAGATCCATGGTGAAATGGTGAACTAGGTTGATTACTTTTGCTAGCTAAAATGCCATTGGAGGTGTTTGGGTTTTTTTTCAGGTCTATAATAACCTGTATCAAAAACAAAATAAAAAGAAAGAATTAAGAAATATAAAGAAATAGTTATATATATATGTGTGTATGTGTGTGTATATATATTATATACACACATTGGCTTTCTTGTGCTATATAAGATTTACTGTGTTTTGAAAGTACCATAATGAAACTAGTGACAGGAAATTGGATGCCCTCAGTCATCACTGTGTTGATCTGCTGATCAGATACCCAGTCCATATAGTTAAAAGTGCACTGTCGAAGTGCACTTTTAACTACATGGCAAAGTGCACGCCATCACTTGAACTCTTTCAATCGGTTTCAAATACAATTCTAAAATAAATGGTATAGCTCAAAAGTAAATAATAGATTTGATACAAAACGCCCCATCAAGGTTCCTTGAATGAAAGCGCTTAATTGAAATTTAGATGCACAAAGGAACAAAGAGGTTTTTTGTTTGTAATGGTTTGAGTAGCATTCAGTTACCAAATGGCTTTTCACGATAATACTACGTCCCCGAGTAGCAAGTAGCAGAAGTATTTGTCATCCCAATAATACTATTTCATGTTTAATCATGCTCATGATGTAATAAGAGCAACCTTGCATAGCATTAGGAAGGGGAGAGAAAGAGAATCATTTTGTTTTATGTTTGAAGCTTTCTTGCAAGCGTTTGAGGAATACTGCATTGTCCTAAAAACATTGCTTATGCCACATAGAAAAAAAAAATCTGTAAGGTGTATACTGTAATTCAAACACAGAAAGTTAAAATGAACTTTCCTGCAAGTTAAATGCTTTCGTAGGAGAGCTTTTATATGCAGTAAAATAGGCTGTAAAACTTTGATGGGGCACAGTACTTGATAAAAAAAAATAATGAAATGGCAATCTAGGAATTGTATTTGCTGATCTAGCAGACATCAGTTGTATTGCTATGACTCTTGCATGGTAACACAGCCTGTACTCACTTCATTGCTTTTTTATGTGAGATAGTTTTGATTCTCAACAATAACAAAAAGAGATTTTGAAAAAAAAAAGTGGTAAACTGGATCCCAGTTATTTTGTTATAATTGAATATTGTTTGAAAGAATAATTCTGCATTTTGTTTTTTCTTAATGCATGAAGGATTACATTTTATAGTAATACAGTGTTTTTTTTACAAGTTTTTAAAAATACATTATGGGGAGCAGGGGGAGCAGGAGAATTGAATGGTTTCTTAATATAGCTGCAAGAGTTATGTTGAACTTTGCTGTTTTATAATGAAACAATCTATGTAAACTTTATTAGCTTCATACCACGTTTGAATAAAGATTAGTTATAGTAGTAAACCTTAGGGAAAAAATCAGTAGTTTCTGAATATTCTCAGTTTCTTTGATTGAAGTATCATCATCAGTGACTAATAGTCTGACAATTTATCTAAATAGCAGTGTAAAGAAAAACTTCTATCTCTTTTTAAAAAAGTTTTTACTTAACCTGAAATTGCATCTATTAATAAAATAACATCTCATGTCATTTATATAAGTAATTATTATTTCATATCCGGGAATAAAAGTATTACTTTTATATGTGTACAAAAATAAATTAGCTCTTCTAAATTGTTTTATTATTGATTGATATTCACAGATCACTTAGCCTCATAAGGCTTTATTTTTAAAATCTAAAAAGTGACTAAATTTTTTTTCACTTATTGATATTTTTCATTTTCTTTTAGTCTGTAGTTAAAGGTACTAATTAAATTTCAAAAGAAAATACAGTTGTAAAACGGAAAGCAGAGTTGAAAAAAATGAAGAATTTGCTTTTAAAGTTTTAACTTCTTTAGTTGAATAGCAGGAGCTATTTATGTGCATAGTGTTGTTTTATCAGACATGGTAGCAATTCCCATGCTGAATGGAAAAATTTTTTTTGTTTTCTTTTCCATTTCTATGTTTCTATTATTTTGTGTTTGAAAAAAAAATAATGTTAATATTTTTTAGATAATGCTTTCCATAAATTAAGAGCATTTTCCCCAGAGAGTAACACTGAGTCATTTATTTCATGATATTAAGGAGAAGCTCTTGTTTATACTGCTATTGTTTTAGTATAATGTCAACCAGCTAAGCCTATGCCAGTTGACATTCTCTTGGCTCTCCTTGTCACTGCATAGAGATAGGCAGCTGTGCAGATGTAGTTGCAGCTTGGGTATCAGCCAGATTTGGTCTGCAACTGTATTTTTGACTTTGTGGAACATCATTAATGTATTAGCAGTAGTTATTTCAATCTAATGCCTCAAGGTCGGGGTTTTTGTTTTTCTCCACCTTAGATGATCCACCTTAGGTGGATGTCTTTTGGCAACTGAATTCTGTGTACGTGCGTGCACATATTCTCCTAGATTATACTTCTTTCACAGTTATACATATCGTGACTTTGCTACGTGGTCAGAGGAGTAGCTCATTTCATAATCATTGCATAAAGGATTTCAACATGGCCCACTGAAGTGTTGTGTGGAGAGATCCGACTTACCTTTGGATCAGCTCTCCCCAGTGCTTGCACTAATGCTCTACCCAGCCAATATTAATTGTTTCCAAATAATTTTTATTTCTCCAATGCCAAGTCTTGGTTGTTGTGGTATCAACAGCATATCAATTTTACTGATCAGGATGCAACAGTTAGCTCTGGAGCAGGAAAACAAACAAAAAAAAAAAGCCAGTGAAGAAATGATTTGGAAATTGATGGGATTTTGTCTATAGATATTCTTTAATATTATTGCTAAGATACCATCAGTGTGGATTTGTTATATAACACCAGTCTATAAATGCTTTTTTTTCTTCCTTTTAGGCTTTCACATGTGAAATAGCTAATCTCTTAAATGCAATTCTTGGAACTGTAGTGGAATACTGGATCCTTTCAGGTTTCCTTTTAGACAGAAATGTATTTTTTCAAGTAGCTGATTTGGCACATTACATTGATATTTCATGTGATGGTGAGTGTTTGAAAAGCATCTCAAAACCTTTTAATCAGATTCACTAAAGTCCTAACTAAAACCCTTTACTTACAGTCAAGTCATATCTTATCTTCCATTATAGCCTTGGAGTCTCATTCAGTGATGTGCATTCATCCAAGGAACCGTGTTTTATCTATCATCTTATGTGTATGTGTGTGTGTGCGTGCATGCATCTGTCTCAAGCAAATTCCAAGTAGAACAAGCCTTCCTTTTAACATTCAGCTAAACAAATCTTAATAGGCTGTAACATGAAATCAGGATTACACTGTGTGAAAAAGAAAGAAAATACAAGTTCTGTGGAGCTCAGTAGTCAGTTTAGGAAGAGACTTAATCATATCATAATGGGCCATAGCTTGAGAGAGACATCTGGAGACACCTTAGCTAAAGCCAGTTCTTGGATGAGAGTTTAGTTTTTAACTCAACAAACTCAGTCATGTTTGTTAATGTCGCTTCAGCACTAAGTCCAAGAGTTAACCTCAACTCTTTAATACGCACAGACTTCAAAGGGAAACACATCAGGATCTCATTCCAAATCCTTAAATTGGTAGCTAAAGAATATGGGGAGAAGGCATGAGAGGGAGAGTGGAATAAGGATCATCACATCACTGTTCCTCCTGTTCATTTAATAAACTAGGTAAAGAGGGAGGCCACAACCCACCATGGAGCATCTGTTGGAATATCTGTTCTTTAAGCAACGAGGAGAGAAGGAAACTAAAAAAAAACAAATCTCCTCAAGAAAACCATTAAATGTTTTTTATTTTGTTTTCAAACTTCTTTTCCACCAAAGCTGCTTTTTTTATAAATATATCTTTCTATATATTGCAAAGTAGAGAGAAGACTGTCATTCCGTTATTACACCTCTATGGGTTCCCTTAGAGATAGGTGCAGGCTTCATGTAAGGAGATAGTGACTTAACTTACCTGGAAATTTGACAGGAACTGCCCTTAAAACATGAAACTAAAATCTTAGTCTCTAGACAAATAGTTGTACGCCATACGCCAATCTTACAAAAAGAAAATGATCTGAAACCTTATCTTCTGCCTTAGATCTTAAAAGGCTTGGAACTTGGGACTGAATATAGTTGAATTATAGCTGAGTGGAACCTTAGTATCTGTAACTCTTGCAATCTCTCAAACGGATTTTCCAACTTTAAAAAAGTAGAGAGAATCCTCTGTGTGTGTGTGTGTGTGTGTATACATATGTAGTAAGACTCATAATTCCCTGTTCAGGGATGGAAAATGACAGTCTTTATGCCATCGTTCAGTCATTCAGTGCATTCACGAGAATAACAATCATAGTCTGGCTGTAAAGAGTAAAGATTCTTTGACTTGCTGATGATCACTTCCACTTAGTTCAGTCCACAGCACTCAAAACTCCCAAAACTATTGCAAAATTCTTCTTATAAGATTCTGCTGAGCTTACAGGAGAAACTGTGTACTTTTAAATCTCGTTCTTCACTTTGAATTGAGATTAGTTACGGAGGAAGCATTTCTCAACAGAACAAAATACTCCGTCAATATAGTAAAGACTTTCCCCATCTTGGCAGACCTTGCTTTCCACCTGTTTCAGTTACTTATTTTGACAAAATTCTTTTGCTAAAATCAAAATACAAAGCTCAGCCTAAAAAAAAAAATCCATTCCGTCTCCTTAAAAAAAAAATGCCAGACATTAACCTGACGTAGGCCCGCAGTCTTCTGCAATAGTCTGTCGTGTGTGTTTTTTCTTTTTTTTGTTTTAACAGTATAAAGTAATTCAAAATTCAGAAAGGTGTTGTAATCTGCTTAAGACCTGATTACAGGTAGAATTTATAGATTACCCTGCATTACACCGTTTTCTTTGTTCACATTACGTAAGCTTTATCTGAATTGTATTTACATTGCTTCAATTAATTTTAAAGATGATTAAAGATGATCTCACATGTATTTTCCCCCCTGCCCTCACAAATAATTTCATTTTCAAAATCATGGTGAAACATTTATATGATTGTATTTAGAGCATTTTTAGAAAGTCATTAATATAAGCAGCAGTTTGCCCTTTAAAAATCTGATGCACATTCGTTCAGAAACTGGACTCATTACAAGATGATGGCATACTCCAATTTTAAGGCTTTTTTCCCCTGTGTTTTTATCCAGACTTTTCAGTACAAGAATTAAAAGCATTCGTTTGTTCCATACCATCTCTCTGGCTTCAAATGTTTGTTGTGGAAGCAGTTTTTAAAAAAATGTGTTTACAGAGGAATATACCTATTTCTACAGAACCTCTCTCTCTTCAGAAAATAGTAAGTAACTCTTGCACTCCTAAATAATCTAGTGCTCTTAAGTATGCAACAAGTAGTAGATTCATGAATGAATCATAAAAAATATATAATTTTTTGGTGGTTTAAGGTCATACTCATTGCATACATCTTCTTCCAACTTAAGTTGTTTTACACAAGATCGGAGTTGAAAACAATGGTAATTTTTTCCTGACAAATGGTGTGTAATACCAGTATGAATTTATTGGTTTACATTAACTGAGTAACATGAAATAGTCACAGTGCAAAAATAATCATTTGTGATGTGAATATTGCAATATTACATTTGTAATTAAGGAAAATGCATTGTAACTAATCTACAGTTAAGAAAAAATAGATTATTTACCTGATTTTTTCTTCAGATTTTTTTAAAGAAGTTATTTTCTAGTATTCTGCTATGGTAGTTGATGAGGAAATACGCATTACAAAAACTGTTAAACAAATTCTCAAAAGCATCACTGCTGGCAGGAGGGAGACATATCAGCAGTGACATGCCCTAAAATATAGTTGCATTTCAGCAATCTGAACCCCCATATGTATGTGTAACCCCCCCATATGGAATCCATCACTCTTTCTCTAAGACCTACAATTCTATAGATGAAAACAGAGCAAGACAACTTTATACCTTCATATGTTTTCTAAGCAGAGGTTTCCCCGTTTCCCCAAATTTTATAAGAG
>JAWLRI010000560.1:1769377-1781580 GCA_034781795.1 Crypturellus tataupa
AGCCATGGCATCTGGTAATTAAAATAGATTCTTGAAAATATCCTCAAGTTATCAAACTTCATCATTACTTTATCATTGTAGCCCAAATCCACATACAAGGATTTCTGTTGCATCCCTCTATGAAAATCACCACCTCTAGGATGTGTAACCCCCTTCATTTTTTTTTTTTCTTACAGGAGTGGCATTTCATGAACTTTTCCAGACATTTGCAAACTGTTTAAACAATTAACAACTCCCTTGTACTAATTAAAAAGAAATAAAAAAGAGAATCTAGCATAATCTGAACAGGTTAAACATTCCCATTTAATTATTTAATGTAATATTTAACTTCTGCCTTTCAACAATTCACTAAGAACAAATCCTGTAGCTTAGTTGTGGAGGGAGACTAGGATTTCTGCCAAAAGTTTTATCTTGCTTCATGGCCTAGGACAAGGTCAGCTGAACTATCCAGAAAGGAAAAATAAAAATCATCCTAATTAGATACCTATAGCTTGGAGTCAGTATCAGCAAATATAACAGCCTGTAAAATGCTTAATGGAATTTGACAGCAGCAGTAGTACTTTCCTTTTACATTTTCTGTGTATTGCTACTTGAAGTTTTAGAATAAGACATATTTGAATCTCTTTTCCACTTCTAGGTGAATAGTGTTTATTTTGCAACCAATAAGAAAATTATGATTACAGTGATAAAGAAACTGTTTCAGGGGCTCTGTACTTCTTCTAGATTAGTGGATGGTGATGCGATATGTGACCCATCAGTTGCATCAACCTAACCTAGTACAAAAAGGAAATGTAAACAGACTCCTAGCTGCTGTCAGAAAAAAACAGCCCAAAATCTTGTCCAGTTGCCAAATTGAGTATGCTGTCACTATCCATATTTGTTTCTCCTGCAGGACCAGTGCTTCTGCAGCAGAGGGACTTCAATGGGAAATTGCCACTGGATTATGTTGAGTCCCTGCCAGTAAAACAAGAACTTTTGAATACTGTCCATCCAGAAGAGACCATTGAAAGCTTCTGTGAGCGCACAGAACAAGACTTGCACAATCAGCAGATAGAACTGTGCTTAGTTTTATTTAATAAGATGCTGCTAAATTTTTGTTCAGTTTATAATCTATCTTCATCCTTTACTTTAGCTCTTGGAGAGGTAGCCTGTTCAAATACAGTCCCAGTAATACCTAGTAATGACTCTAAGTTGAAAAATATTTTTTCTGGTGATTGGTTAGTAGATATGTATCTTAGAGAGCTAGAAACTTTTCAAAAGCTTCCACAGTTTCTTCAAGAAATACCTGTAAACATGGTTGTTTCTTCTGGAGAACAGCTGAAGGCTTTACTGGCAACACTGGAAACTATGGTGATGGGAAATGAGCTCTCTGCTTCACATCTTCTCAGCACTTAACTTCCAAGCCAGTTCATGGCTTAAGGCTTGACTGCTAAGCACTGGTACTGGGCAAACATTATTTTTTCAGCAACTGAGAAAGTGGAAGTTTCACAGAGACTCTTGTAGCAGCTTTCATGATTTCAAGATGGATGATTTTCTAATGGAACGTGGAGGTGAGATGCACTCTTTCAGTGCGTTCTTTTAGCCATAAATTCCCCAATTCCATTGCCTTCTAGTTGTCAGACAGATCTGGATGTCTGTGCTGACCTCGGGAGGATGCTGTGTCATTTGCACTAAGTTAAATTTTGCTTTTTCTGTCCTGGAAATCTTTGTTACCACTCCTGTGCCTTACTCCACTTCAGCTTTGAAGGCTGGCAATTCTTAAGTTACCTGAATTTTAACAAGCCGCTTTTCTTTATGATACAAGTGTATACCTACCTATTTTAATAGTTTTTTATAAAACGAATGTTCAGAATATCAATAAATGAAACATGGAAAAAGAATGTCCTCTTTTTGCCTTATTTTATCCTTAGGAATACATGTTCTGCTGCCGCTGTGCTCTCCTGGCTCTGCTCCATGTTGCGCAGCCTTGCAGCGTCTCCACACATCCGTTACACCAGCAATGTCTAGAATGTTGGTCTGGTAACGTTCTTGGGATGCCTGGAATAAAGATGCTGCTAGAAGTGGTGGCACAAATCTAGTTAGGTTGGCAGAGGAACCTGCAAACATTTAGGCAAACCAGTTCAGACAAGCTACTGGGCATCATATCCTGACCCTAAGTTTGGATCTCCTTAATAATTATACCCTGTTTAATATAAGATCTTTGTTCTCCAGCCTGTGAATACAAGCAAGCTGCACACGATAAATCCTCCGTGCTAATCCTCTAACCTAATTTAGGGTTGTGTGCTACATGTCCTATCAGATGATCCATTTAATTAATTAAGAGAAAGAGAAAATCCTGAGCGGTTCTTTAAAGGTACTGAGCCTCTTGAGGCAGCTGAGCTGAGCAATCCCTGCTGCCCAAGAAGGATGGGAAAGGGAAGGAGTTGGGTGCTTTGGAGAGCTGCTGCTGCACATCTCTATGGCAATGAACACTCTCCTTGCCTTGCATCTTTGTACAGATCCCAAGCCAGACTTGGGGCTAAGGAGAGACAGACTTCTAAGTGGAAAAGAGAAGAAAGCGCTGCCTAAGTTTTTTTTTTTTTTTAATGGATTCAATAATAGATTTGGAATAATTTAAACTCTTAGCCTTGAAAAGGGAAGTACTAATTAGTAACGTTTCCAATTGCAATTCTTCTGTAATAGCAATTTATAATATTTAAAGAAGACCCCTAAAAGAAAGGGTGTGGATAATAGCTGCTTCTGAAATTGATGTTGCTTGACTAGAGGGAATAAGTTACATTGATGCAGCTGGCTTGCAGCGCATTAAAACTTCCATTTAGCTTTTCTGCAGCTGAGATATATGATCTCATAGCAATTAATTCTCTGAAGATGCTCACTCTGGTTTGGTCTTGGAACCAGATCTTCATTACAACTGCTCAGTGTTTATTAATGACTGATTATTGTTTTTATACATGCACTCAGAACAGATTGCTCTAATAAAATAAAGGGTCAGCTCATACTAGAGTTGTTTCTGTTTGTGCCTTTTTGATTTTCCACAGCAAGGAAATAGCACCAAAAAGCCTCTGTTGTATGTGAGATGGACTAAAAATGAACTTCAGTTTTCCGTGTTGCAGGCCACAATGAAAGAAATACTATACTTTCTTAGGAATGCAATATGTGCAGATAAATTGGCAATCTTCGGGTCATTTTTCATTAGGAATTTGCTAATCGGGGACTTAAAAAAATAATTGGGACTTAGTAAACTACAGCAAGAGCTAGTGGATCTGGAAAGGCAAGTGCTTCAGAGTATTCATATCCTTAATGCAATATATTAGAGATAGATACAAATTAAAGCAACAAAATCATTATGTCTGATAGAGAAGTGATTTTGTTAAATCCAATTTCTCTAAAAATATTTG
The DNA here is from genome assembly GCA_034781795.1 of Crypturellus tataupa. Taxonomy (NCBI): domain Eukaryota; kingdom Metazoa; phylum Chordata; class Aves; order Tinamiformes; family Tinamidae; genus Crypturellus; species Crypturellus tataupa. The sequence continues at coordinate 1,772,776 of JAWLRI010000560.1, forward strand.
CCATAATGTCATTCGGAGAAAAAAAAAGATATATATCATTTATAAGACCTACTTATCTATTTAAACTCATCTCAAGTACATTTCTCCAAGATACTGTAAAGAACATATGCTAAATGACCATTCCTAACATGGCAAAATTAAACATTCAAAAGTTTGCAAATGTCAGAATTAATATTCTGTGTGTAACACTAACTTAAATATCCAGTGGGTATGCATGGCAAGCCCTTCATTAAATGGTTACACCATTTTTCCCTAACGTTCTTTCACTTTGAATAAGGATTATGTATTGAAAAGCTCCCTGACCAGTCCCAAGTCACACATGTTTGAGTTCTCATTTGTAGAGAGAGCCTACAAAAGTGATTTAACAGCTCTTTTCCCCATTTTCTGCACCAAGAAACCTTCTGAAAGTATTTCTTTCTGTAGCACTCTATTTTTTCTTCTTAATTAAAAAGCAGCAAAAACCTTGTCAAGAATTGAAGGACAGTTTTATATTTGAGCTAATATTTGTTGTGAAATTTCTTATTCAAAGAAAAAACATCCTTTCCTGTATTTCCTATCTACAATCTTAACAAAATTCAGAATGATGTATACAGAGTTTTCTATATATTTAAGGTTGCAAACTCAACAATCTTAATTTTACAATAATTAAGACTGCAATATACCTAATTTAACGCAATTTGCTGGGGAGAACCTGTTCTCTTTCAAAATCAGATCTGTTAGGAGTCTGTTTTCAAAGATAATCTCTTTCTTGTTATGTAGCCCATTTCCTGCCTCCGTAATTAAAAACAACAGCAAAAAAGGAAACTAACCCCCTCCACCCTGCACTCACCTTTTTTCTTTATACCCTCTGTTTCACAAGAGCCCAAACTTCATCCTCACCCAACCACAATGCTTTTCCCAGGCTTTTTAACAAGCCCTGTAGTCAAAATCTCCGCTGTCTTCATAGGCTCTGGGAATCTCAGCTTTTCTCATGTATCGAGCACAGCCCAGACAGCAGGGTGGGCAGTGGCAGGTGCTGTCCCATACCTGGTGGCCCCCAAGCAGAAGGTACGAGCACAGTGGCACGTGCTATCAGTAACCACCCTGGAGTGCAAAGATGCAACTCAGACTTCAAAACTTGCCAAGAAAAGGCTGTCTTAGACCAAATTTCAGTGCTATTTTTCTTCCTCTGGCACAGTTTTCCTCACGTTACTTCTATATATTGCTCCCCCAGTGATATTTAACTATTCCTACAAGTTGGTAATCACTGAGAGTCTGCGTAGCCTCCGAAGGCGGTTCACACTTCCGTGCGTGAGCACCTCTCGTTACAACATCCAGACCTAAAGCGCGCTGAGGCCCTTTCCTGCACCATCTACGACCTTGCCTGATGCCAGATCAGTGCACTCGATGAGGACGGCGGCACAAGTGCCTTCTTACACAGGGCTCACAGCGAGCCTCCTGCTCCACTCCTCTGCCCACATATTCAAGGACTGTACTGAGCCATTTCACTTTGGCATCACACCAGGCTCCTGCATGCCCAGGGGAGGCTCCTTGGTGCTTCTTCAGGAAAACTGTTCTGAACATTCGCCTCTGATCTCATATTCCAAATAAAAGGCATCTGGGCATATGTATTTAATTTATCAACTAAATTTGTAATCTCTGCTGAAGAAAAATAAAAGGATTCTGTTATGCCTAGCGAGTTGTTTTAAGTCAGGATATCACTAGCTAACTATTCTAGTACCATATACTAGAATATATATAGTTCTAGAAATGCAAATGCATATACAGAAATCCATATACAGTTCTAGAAATGCAAAAAATATCTCCTTTTAGGAAAAAGATGAACTGGATGATATTTACTGGGATTTGTCCTGCTGGAAATCGTTGTTGCACAGATGCAATGTTAAAGCAGCAGGACTTCAGGAACTCTATCTGCAGAGGCATCTGTGAACCAGGTGTTTTTGGAGCATGCCACACCACCTCCAAAAATAGCTAATTAGAAATATTAGAAACTTGTATCTGCCTAAAGCTGATGATAGCATAAAAAAACGAAAAATAGACTGATTTATTGGTCAGTAATAACATCAGGAATGACTATTACCTCCCATTACCTACCCACTGGCTAAGGAGGGAAGAAAGAAAAGAAGGAAAAAACAGTGCAGGAGTAATTTACAGGAGGCCAGTTAGGAACCTGAGGTGCAACTTTTGGGTTCATTCAATACAAGTGTCACTAATCTTTCAGAGGACTATATCTGAGTGATGTGGGAACACTACACTGTCACCAGTCTGGAACACCGTAGAAAGCAAAAATAAAACACGGAAAGCCCAACCCGTCAGCGTATCCAAAAGTGCTGACACAGGCAAGTTTGTCTTGGTGGCCTGTCACTTACCAACAGCTGAAGTCTAATTAATCTGCAGTTCTTGCCTTACCTAAACAAGCGTGTATGTGTTTGCTAAATGTCATAGGTTTTCAGGGGAACTACATAAAGATGACTTCATTCCTGTTTAACTGCCAGTGCACCTAAAGATCTTTGATTTAAAACCAACGCAGGTTTTGCTAAGATATGTAACCATTTATATACCTTCTAGCTATTGCCAGCTCTCAAAAAATGAGGGGAAAGCTAAGTAGTTGAAACCTTTTTATTTTTTAAAAAACAGATAGCTGTATTCAAAGTAAGACACTTTAATTGCAGTCAAAAATTTTTAACTTGTACGTCTATTTGTCTTAGTTACCCATTTAGTCTTAAAATGCAACATTTGCTGTTTCTCACTAAGGCTGCAACGCTGGTTTTTTTAAATTAGATTTGCTCATGCTCTCCTCTTTATCCCAATACGTGCGGCCTGTGGGAATCTTCCTCTGAGAGCAAACCAGATGTGGCAGCATGCGGCAGACAACCAAGCAGCCCCGCGAGCGGTTCAAAGCACCCCCGCTCGGCGTGGGGGACCCACTATCTGTACTGGCTCTTCAGCTACTAAAGGTTGAACTTCATATAGATGCCGGGTGGTTTGATGATAACGTATCTCTTCCATAGACCCCTTGCGATTTTAGGAGTGCTCGTGGAACATGAGGAATTACTTGTTCCCTGATGGGGTTTTTCAGACTCAACACAAAAAAGCAGGGAGGGAACTGATAAGATTAAACGGCGGTCACCAAAGGCTCTAGCACAGCTCTACTTAAAGGGAGTTCGCTACCATTTTAAATTAAGGTTTAGATTTTCTCTTTTTTAGACAAATCCAGAAAAATCTCTTTTCAAATGTATATTCTACCACAGCAGCTACCAGGTTTGAGAGGGAGGAAGCTCTGTGATGGGGTATGATCTGGTTTGCCCGCAGCGGGTATTGGCCACCAGCAGTGTTGTAAGGCTGGTGTGCCATGTACACGGGCTGCCACTGATGGCCAGCTGGGCCACGTGGCAGCACACCTGCCTTCCCCCGCCTCGGCTGAGCGCCAGCCTGCTACACACCAGCAGGAACGGAAATCATCATCATCATCACTGCCATCTCCCCGCAACTCTGAACCTTGCCAGTTTTTCCAGATTTCTCCTCTCCTCTTCTACCATTCAAAAGATCTTAGAACAAGACCCAAGACCTTAGAAGACCCACTCTGTGTTCCAGAAAAGTTCTCCCACACAACGAGCTCCTCATCCACCTGCCAACCCCGTGTTTTCTGGCTGACTTCCAACCAGAGGACAGGTTGGCCCTCTCAGAGGCATCAAGTCATCCACTGCTTCAGTTTAACGCTATCCCCGGCATAACTCGACCAATTATGGGTTAAGAATGAAAGTTTCTCTCCTCGTTTACTTGCAGAGTTTATTATATGGGATCTACACACACTCGGTATATCCAGTTCTTCACTCAATAGCTAAACACCTGCCTCTGGTAGTAGGCTGAAATATCTGGAAATGAAAAGACATCAAATATCATTCACTGCTGAACCTAAGGCGTGAGAAGTTATTTTTAAAACAAATTATTTAGACATAATACTAGAATATGAGTATGCTTCTCATTACTGAATTTAGTCACAAGATGAAGGAATTTGGTGTGAGAGCTGCATGGCGTTTCCTTGTTGCATGGATATAAAACATAGGCCGAAAGGTTATTGCTCAGCATCAGAGCTGAATGTTCACCCTGCAGGGGTCTGTGCAAATGAACGAAAATAAAATATCGGTATAGGAACTGATATTTTTTAAAGTTCAGAGCTTGTCAAGTAGCTACAACAGCACATATCACATTTCCTCAACTGTGCATTTAAAGCAGAGAGAGAGTTTAATGCTCAGGATGAGTCAGAGAAAAGCCAGGAAATTTAAAATTAAGGCTGAGAGAGTTTGTCCTCCACTCACACAATTGCCATTCTCCCTCTTTTAAACTGATCATTTAAATTAATGCTCACGAGACGCAATAAACTAGCCCGAGACGGGGCAGCCGGGCAGCCGCCACACAAACCTCTTTGTACAAACGCACGGGCACTCCAAATGCCTCATTTGTTACAGCCCCACTTCTCTAATCTCTGTTCCTGTCAGTTGTTCCCAGCTGCTGCGGCTCCGGGATGGCAAACATCAAGCTCCCGATTCTCCCCACTCAGTAGCACAGGAGCCCAATTTCCTTCTCGTGACAGGTTGGTGCAAACGCACTGCATGACTCTGGATCCCCTCCTCACCTCTCCCTCTGCCTTATCATAACTTAGATCAAAAGGTAAATACAAACCCTGGCTTTAAGCTTGCTGCCATTTGACAGTTTCAGCATCAACTGTAAGTGTCAACTATGTCAACTACTTCCAAAAAAAAAAAAAAAAACATTTCTTTTTAAAATGCCACTATTTGTGCTGCAGTGTCTGGTGAAAGAGCAGCCCCTGCATTAGCCTGAAGAGGCCAAATGGCAAAAATCATAGCACTGTATTTAATTATAAACCATAATTCTTAAAAAAGAACAGCAAATGGTGCAGGAAAAAAGGGCTTTTTGATGACGGAGAATTCAAACCCACAGTTTAAACACACTCCTCTTCACAAACTGCAGGTATTCTGTTTTGCCTTTTCTTAATTTTGTCCCCAGCGAGGTGCCCTTTGGTGCAGAATCAAGACACAGGCAGTGAGACACATATTTTGGCTCTTGGTAACGGCTGCACATCAGACCTCAGCCAACACATGCTTGGAAAACACAACAGCCTTTACATTATCTGATCCGCCGAGCTTATACCCGACACAGAGAGGAGATACAAGTCTTTTGCTAGCTCTTGTCCAAGATTCACCTGCTTTTCCCAAATTTGTGCATTGCCACGATAAACTGCCATTGAACTTTTTGAGCTTGGCCACTTTTTATTTAGAAACATACTGAACAAGCACTTTGGTCCCTTAAGTGACCCCCAATCTTTTAAAGTATTTCTGCAAGAATTAAAGCTCTATTTAGTGGTTCTACTTGCAAGAATTTTTTATTTAAATAAAGGCCTTATAAATCCTCCAGGCCTTCCACAGTCTAAGTTTCAGCAGGCGGCACGACCTCGCACAGCCCATAGCCAGGGGCCCTGCAGGAGTTGCCAGACGCGTGCTAGGTCGTCTTGCTCCAGTCCAGCACCTCGGTGCTCAGTATCTGCACAAAACACGCCCCACCTCCCTCCGAAGGGCACTTCCTCACGCCTGTGCCGCTCCGGTCTTGCTTTCTGCTCCTCGACGCGCCCGTTCAGCTGCGCACGGGGTCAGAAGTGCAGCTCAGGGAATTGCTGTGGTCTCCAGGGCCCCGTCTCCTGAGCAGCCGTTACCTCATGCCCGCGAGTGGCGACTCCTGAAGGCGAGAGCCGGGCTCTGCCGGGCGTGCTACGTGTCCCGGGGCTCGTGGGCTTGGGGAGGGAGAAAACAGCTTTTGCTTTCGTTACCACACTTGTTAAGGAGGCCGAGGTGAACCTTGCTTTAGGTAACAACTCAAGGACAGGCACAGCCCGAGGTTAGTCTTTAACCATAACCTGGAGGAAGTGAGTGAGGCAGTCGGCGGGCTTAAACATTGACTGAAGTGGCCAACTCCGTGACATTTACAGAAACAGAACTGGAAAAGAGATGCTTTAAAGAGAATCCTGGGTACCTCGCTCATCAGAAAGCCAGGTTTCCACTTACCTTTAGGCAAGAAGGTGCCTAAAGAGGCCCTGCAGGGTCACTGAGGGCCACATGGTCCCGGAGGTGCCCTCGGAGCAGCCCCGAGAGGCTGCAGCTGTGTTCCAGCGCCACCGCTGCGGGTTGGGCAAACCGCCTTCCTTCCATCTTCCTCGCACTAATATTTAGGCACAGCGTAGTAATGGCATAACATTTGCTTGCTATCTTCATTTCCCTTTCAAAGTTCTGAATTTTGTGACAGTCCTAATTACATTTATTCAACAAAGATGGCAGCTCTTGAACTCCAGCTAATGTCCTCTTCGTTGCAACTGTTAAACACTTAACCCTTCCTATGAATCTGACTGTGTTTTGTCACTAATTACTCAATGTGTTTGCTCCTTCTTACCTTGCTGCTTCTGGCTTCCTTATTAGTCACAGACCTGCAATATCTTGCATTTTTATTTTCATTTTATTTTTTGTAGCAGACCTACAAAAACACCATAAACAACAAGTGCAAACGTATTTAGAGCACATCTTTCTGTCAGGTGTAATAGATGAGAAGAAATCAACTTACTAAATGGCTCCAGAAAATATTAACCATCTCTATGTGAAGAAAAGGACATCCATGATCAAGCCTGTGATGATTCTCTAGCCTGTTCTTTAATCAGCTGTATTTTAGTTAAAGTCTGACTGGGCAAAAAACAATTGTGATTATTTCAATTATATAAAAAATACTTATTTTTATATGAATAATAATAATGATTCCAGATTTTTCTATTATTTTATATTATTCAATATGACATAAAAAGAAGTTTTACTATTTAAATTTTATTTTGTACTAGGACTGAGAAAAGAAACGTAGCCTTCCTTTTTCCCCTTTTAGTAAAAGGATTTCCTTTAAATCTGTCAGAATTTTAAACTGGACATTCAAGACACATTGAGATGCAATTTGTCCAGTTCAAAATAGGGCTAAAGTCTAACATTTTTGAGCATTAAATTCTTACAGAACAAAATGAAACTATCTATAAGTACAATGCCCTATGCAATGGATAGCTAAGATTTTTTTTTTTGAACAATGACAGCTTATGGAAAGTGCTTTTTTTTTCAAAGTCATTACCTTATTGATCTAGAAAATCTTAATTTTAGCAACATACCTTCTCTTGATCAATTACTGTGATAAGAAAGAAATAGAAAACTTCTTATGCCTCTTGCAACAAAAAAGATCTAACCGCATGATCCAACCTGACCTATACTTTCCACATCTTCTGTGGTTGGAAATAGCTGTGCTATATAAATTTATGACATTTTTCTTTTGAGGATCCCCTCAAAATTGGCTCTTAGGGGCCAATTGAAGGAGTTCTCCATATTTTCATAGAAGCGAGGAGAAGCTAGGAGAAGCGATGGCTTAGGACAGCAAAATTAGTTTCCAGGCATGAAGGACACTTGTGAGATCTCTTTCTCCACCAGCTGAGTGCAGGAGTGAGATGAGCCCTCCCCAGTATCCCCCTGGGACAACCTGCACTTGCTTCAGGCTGGTCCTCACCCTCTTTCCTTCTGGGTGTCCCTTAACTCACTCCTCGATTGCATGATGCCTTCAGCTGGATGCATTTCAGCCACTTCTGGAAGTGAAGGAGTACAGAACAGTACGGTTTTGTAATACCTCCTCATTTTTCTAGGTTTGTGTCTGTCCCCATTCTGCCTGGAAGTACTGGATTTCTCCCCTCAGGAAGGAGAAGACACTTTGATTAGGTAATGTAAATCCAGTGTTTCACACTGAAAAAAAAAAAAAAAAAGAGAGGCTTATAATTGAAAATCTCTTTCACTCTGAAAGCTTTGGGTTTTGCCTTTGCAAGCCTTCAGAATTTCTTGTGTGGAGGAGATATCTGTTGAAACTTAGCAACTGCAGCTTTTTGATGGGGGAGAAGGAGGAGTTGCTAGCCAGCCTTCAGCAGAAGCAGCTGCACAGCAGTCTGGAAATTAGCCCAGTTGGGAGGAAGAAAGTTTGTCTCCCCCCCAAAAATGCAGGCTCTGAAATGGAAAGAAGTTCGTGCCTGCCTGTCAGCAAAGATTTCCGTGGCTGAATAAGTAAAGGAGGCTCAGGTAGAAAGAGCCCATCTGCTGTGATCTGGGGATATCCTGCTGCTCATGGCAGAGCCCAAGGTTTCATCCCGCCAGGAATACCTGCTGGGGGATTTAAAGTTTGTTTACCAGAGAAGGATTTTTTTTTCTTTCTTTCTCTCCTTGTTTTGTGCTGTTACAGTATCCTAAAAAAAAATACTGACACGTAGTATGTTTGCTTGGCAAAGCTAAGAGCAGTTCTTGTTGCTAAAGGCCCATAATAGGGCCCATATTAGTAGATACCCTGCTTTAGTAATTTATTTCTGATTATTCCATCAACATTTTAATTGGAGGAAAAAAAAATAAAGGTACTTTCATATTCCATTTGGACTTAAAATCCTAACTTCAGCATAGTAACCCTTTCACTTAAAGCTCACTGCTATTATTAAAAACACTTATGTGTTCCTTACTACACAGCAAGGAAGGAAGGAAGACCCATCATGAGCAAGCTTTGCACTCCGAGCTCCTAGTGCCAATGCAACAGGAATCCCAAACCCCTCAACCCATCAACCCCTGACAAGTCCGTGTGCTTTAACACTTACTTAAAGCATGGGCCCAAAGTTATTAACTCTCTCTAGATCTAAATGAAGTTGCTTAACTTTCTTTTTCTTGAGCAAGGCATTTCTCAATA
>JAWLRI010000560.1:1788722-1805418 GCA_034781795.1 Crypturellus tataupa
GAAGGAAGGGAAGGGAAAAGGGAAGGGAGGGGAGGGAAGGAAGGGGAGGGAGGGAAGAAAGGGGAGGGAGGGAGGGAGGGAAGAAAGGGGAAGAAGGGAGGGGAGGAAGGGAGGGAAAACAGGTTTTTGTCCTGCAAGCTAGATCGAATTTGCAGCTGTAATGCAACAACAGATGACGATCCCAAAAATGATAGATCCCAAGTAAGGATGGAAAACAGCATTAGCTGAATCCTGCCAGGAAATAAAAGAAGTGTGCTGATGTAAACTTTTTAGAAGACTTTTTTTTTGCTTTTTTTTCCATTAGATGTAACACAGAAAATAAATAGTATTCACTTTAAAGAGCTGGATGAATATTCTCTGCAATCTCATTCTTAAAAATACATTTGTTTTCAAAGGGATGGGATTCAGACTTGGTATGTGCACATGTACCTCTTATTTATGCCAGCTCTGAAATGACCTTCACCTAGAAATATAAAAAGTGTATCATCTTTGGGATACTGGAGGTGATTTTTGTGCACAGAAATCTTAATGCTTAAACCTTCACATAAGAACTGTCTGTCTGCAGAACAGTGTTCTGTAGTATGAAAGCTTGTAATTCTTAGCTGCCTTTTTACTGATTTCCCCGAAAGACCCTCAGAGAATGCTTCGTAACTTGTCAAGAGCTAATTCCTCACTGGCAAAAACTCCTTAAGTTTCATGCGAGATCCCCAGGTGGAGTTTTAATTTCTGTGTGCTAAAGGATCTAAAGTTAAATCAAAATAATTGCTTTCAAATTAGTTCCAAAAAAAATCAGAAAATCACAATGCCATATATTAAACCATCAATTGCATGGACTGTTTAAAATGTATACACACCACTTGTACATCTGAGGGAACTCTGGACAGAAAATCAAGTAGCTCGTTGTTATCAATTGCATATGGACTTCGAAGCTTCTTTGTAAATTTATTGATGCCTGCAAAAGTGAGAGTTAAAATGTTACTTGGATCATCTTATTAAAATACATATTTTTGGCAAAGTTCTGAGAATTTTGGGGGGGATCCCTTTCAAAGTCTGATACTAGCAGTGAATTAATGGGTGTGAAATGTAAAGGCAGTCTCTAAAAGTCATACTCTGCTGAGGTGGTTTCCTGCTTCAAAATGCAAGCATTCTAGTGACATATTCAATCTCGTCTAATAGCATTTTAAAGACACATTTGGACTACATTTATTTTATTTTTTTTTTCTCAAAGCAAGCACTGGCTTGTTAAGCCTTTTAACAGAGGTTAAGAGGTTACAAAACTACGAAGGAAAGGAACTACGTGTCCTCCATCTCTGTCTGTGATGGACAGGACAAGTAATAATAGGTTTAGTTGTGGGATGGAAGATTTGGGTTAGATACCAGGAGAATTTTTCTAATGCTAAAGAAGCACTTGGAAAATTGTTAAGTCTGTGAAGGCTGACGTAAAGATTACACAAACCTCTGTCAGGAATGATAGGTACAGATGATCCAAGCAGAAAAGGCCTAAAATGCCTTCTTTAGACCTGATAGTCTTATAGTTCTAATTGAAAGCATTTAAAAACGCCAAAAAAAAAAAAAAAAAAAATCCCCTCCAAATTAAGCTAAAATGGAATTTTTGAATTATATTTGTTTTCATTTTATTACACACCTACTCATCACACAAGACCTAGTGTGTGTACTATGGGAACATGAGCCTAAAGCAGGACCAGGAATGATACAAATCACTCAGATTCTCACAGGTACAGGAGAAAGCTGGCATAACCTTTGGAAATACATAGTTGCTGTTTTGTGTTATTTACCAAGTCTGTGTCAGAGATGAGATAATTCTGTCTTTGGTGTCTAGGCCTTTCACAAAGTTGTAGAAAGGACATGAAATCTTGATAACATCTCCAGTCTCCCAGGGAATGATACTCGGCTGTTCTGTGAGGATAGGAGGTGGCTATGACCCTTTTATCCAATGATAAAAACTATGAGTATCAAGAAACAACATATGAGAGTCAAATAACCTTGTTCAAGAAGATTCTTTATGTCATTGAGTTATTAAGAAACACAATATCTACCACTCTGTCTACGAAACATGGCAACTACACCAAGCATTGACGAACTGAAGAAGAATTGATACACTCTCAACCTTATCCTTGTAAAAGGAACCAGTTATGACATGGAAAATAAATGCATGAATAAATCCAGGTCAGGGCTCAAGAAAAGAGAGCAACAAAACTGATGACAGACTATGGAGGAAGTAAACAATGACGAGGGACTTAGGTCTTTTCTAAAAGCTTGACGTTTTTCTGATTAAAACTCTTTTCTCCATACTGCTTTCTACATAGAGCTGTAGATGCTACCAGGACTCTACATGACTGCAAATGAGATATAAGTACAGAGGTGCTTCCTAATCCACTGTCACCAATGCAGCTCAAGGACTAATAGCCTATCAAGGGAGAAACAGGGTTGGAAGGGAAAGAACCAAGAGTGCTGCAAAAGCAGGCTGAAAGAGGCCATCCCCATGGATGTACAGAAGACAGGTAGCTATACATAAGCCCAACCATAGCACACAGGAATTTTCTTAAAAAAATATCTGCCTTCCCAAAGAGCTAAATGGGCAGACACAGCTAGAGAACAGCTCAAAGTTTCCTATGGATGAAAGTCAAACAACAGAGATCATTTGCTTTCAAATACAGGATACATGAACAGGATGAAGAAATGAATATACACCAGGGAGGCTAGTAATGTAAAATAATGGAGAAAACACCTGTATGCATGTGTTTGGAAGATTACATTTGCAGGGCAGTTTCCTAGGCTGAAAGGAGAGTGGCTTAAACCAACACATAGCATTGGAGTGCTCTGCATTCATGCATTTCATCCCTAAGGGCGTTCGGATTCTACTGATGTTGGACCCTCACCTATGCTGTTATGTGTCCCGCCTCACAAGACAACACTATCTAAAGAAAGGATCTCTATAGAGCAGATGAGCATGAAGTCACCTAAACTGAAGTGCAGGAGAAAAACGTGCAGATGGATCTATGAACAAAGGCACATAAAGTCATATCAGTGACTAGCTAGGTAGCTTACTAGGCGAAAACCAAAAATCAACAACAAAAAAACACACACGAAAGAGCACATGGGCATAAGCATGTGCAAGATGCATCAAAAATAGTGATCTAGGAGGTGTGGATTAGAGTTCAGGAGGCCAGGCTCTGCGCTACCTGAAACAGAGACCCAAATGTACTCTTTTTTGGGGAAAGTCTAATACATCCCAGGGTATTGGAGAGCTGAGTGTCTTTTAATATAACCTGCCAACCAATAGTGCTGATTCTACAGTTTTGAGGGTCTTGGAAAGGCATTAAAAGCTCAAGTTCTTCCATGAAAGCAATATGGATGAAGCCAAGTGTCCAAGATGCCAATTCTGTGCAAAAATACCAAAAAAAGGACACAGACCAAGTAGATTCAGTAAAACAAAAGGCCTACCATGTTGTGTATGCAAAGAAGAATGCAATTTTGGTAACAATCTAAGGGGCTGTGTTACACCCTAGGGATAACAAGTATGTGGCAAATAAATGAGACAAGAAAAGACAGTAAGCCCATACATCTGCTTCTTTAGTTCTATTGATTTCCCCTTTTGGCCAAATTCTCCTTATTCTTTCCCCATTTTGTATATTGTGTTACATTTATTTGCAAAGACTCTGCAAGGAGTATTACTGAGTTATATCTAAAAAACACATTGTCCAGTGTCAGTTCAATGAATTTAGGTCATCTTTCACACTCAAATCTTTTCAAAGAAAAGATTGTTATTCTTGTCTTCAGAAAGAAAATCTAGCCACAGATTTAACTGAGAGTTCTCTTTGCAGGTTTACACTGCTGAATAAGGGTGCTGAATAAGTTCTGCTAGTGATGCAGAACTGTATTAAAAATGAACAAATGAAAACTTAGAGCATTATTTACAATAGATGTGCTAACAGTAGCTGTTTAAAATCACTATAAGGAATAAATATAACTGGTAAGAACTTAGCTCAGTCACAATGCAAACACCACTCCACCAGCTCCCCCAGTTTCTACTCATTATCAACTGACCAAATACCACATATACCTTTCTGTCAGACTAAAGGTGACCCTTTAAACAGGTTTCTTGCTGTTTTGTTTACATACACTTTCAAAAGATAAAGTAGTGCAGTAAAAAAGGCATATTGCCCTAAATACACTATATAGATTGAAATGCTTCTGTTTGTGTATAAGTGGTGAGAATAAATCAGAGTAATATCTAGACAAAGCAACATTTTGATATATGAAGAATCCTCATGGCTCCATGTTTATAGTATGATGAAGTCTAGAATGCCAGCTGAGAAAAATGCATTTTAGAGATGGGCTTAAATCTTTACACAGTTGCGATTTTTAACTAACCTGTCTGTTTCCATCATGGAGGAGCTACATGACCATAAATACAGCAAACTACTGACAATATAACTCATCCGTTAAAAACATATTTTTCCTAAGTGGCACAGACTGTTAAAAAAGACTTTACTTACCCCAGACAAGGACAATGTATCTCAGTGGAATGAAATACAGGATGATTGTGAACACGGAGAGGGCAACAATTGCCAGCCAGCTTAAGAACGGGACAGTCCAGTTGAATGTACTATGTGAAAAATTAATATAAGTCAGGACACCGATCACACAAAAGAATCAATAAAAGTTCCAACAAAGGACCAATAAAATGAAAATATGGGGCGAGCAGCTGCAGCTCAAAGGGTGCAAATGCCAGTCTTTACCAGGGTGAGCCAACTGAGATCATGCGTGAATGCAGGGTGGCCGAATACCCGGGAGAACTTGGTCTTGAATGCATTCCCGGGGGAGAACGGGAACAGGCCTTCACTTCACCCACTCACCCGCTGCCTGGCACCTCTCCCTGGCCCAGCTGTGCAGATCCACTGTAGGAAGCACTACTTGGCATCTCGGGTGTTTCAGTGCCTCCCCATGATTTCAGTGGCAGCCAAAACATATACACTTCCCTTCTCTCCAAATTTATTTGCACAGGCAACCCAGATCTCTGCCTTCAAACCATTCTTCCCTCAGGCAGGTAGAGGTAGGACATTGTGGTTAGAAAATCTCTTCTGAGTGTTTCTGTTTGATATCCTTCCTGCTCTTTCTGCAGCAGACAGCAGGCAGCAAAGGGCAGAAGAGAGACTTTGCTTTGAGGTTTGCACTCCCCACCAAGAAAGTGGTGCTAAAACATTGCTAATAGTCTGTGATTCTATGATTCTAATAAGGGTTCCAAACTGTAGTGTGCTAAAAATCTGCTTGCTGGCCACCTCCTTTTGCAAAGGTTGAGGTGAGTGTAAAGAGAAAGTGCAAGCTAATGTGCCCTGAAGCTGCTGCACTGTGTTTCTCCAACCTCTGCATGCAGGAAAGGAGGACAGATGGCCAGTTTCTGTACATCCCATGATAACTCTGGTGAAAGGCAGCTTGGCTAAATGGGGTTATTCCATAAAGGCACTACCATGCTAGAGTTGACACATAACATTTATCCAGAAGGAAAATGTGGGTTTGGTTATAGATAGCCTGTTGAGATCTTTAATGGTCTTACCAGTTACTATGTACCTAATCACACTGGCTAAACTACTTTGGCTTCTCTGGCTGAATAATTGCAATTGTCTGAATTGCTAGCTGTATTTTTCATAACGATATCTGGCTTCTTGTATTTATTTGTCTTTTTTTCCCCTCCCTGGCAATTTTGACATGCCTCCAGAGCGAACATTATGTTAGTGTCACTTGGTGTAGGATCACTCCCTTTCTCCTCAGGGGACACCTGCTCTTTTCCCTTCTTCTGCATGCATTTGGGCTGAACAGAAGGTTGAGGGTCTGCTCGTGTTCCTGCGACTCGGCTCTGTGCAATGGCTCACAGACACGCCATGTGTGGGAACACTGGCTCCTCACTCAGCAACCCTCCTTCTGTGCTAGCATAGCACTCGCTACAGGTTTCCCATTATAGTTTCAGGAACAAATTACAGAGATTTAGAGGAAGACTCAAATTGCACTTTGTTTCAAAATTGTATCCCTCTTAACTTGCACATAATAGAACAAATTCTACTGTCAAAAGGCGCAATTAAGGGAGCTTAATCATCAGGATGACTTCCATGAACAGCCTGTTGATAAAATGCTTGGTGCACAGAGAGCACCAACATCTTGCTTGTTTGGAAGGCTTGTGCACTATAACATGCTATGGCTGCCTCTGCTGCCATCGATAATGTCTGTTTGGAAGTGTCCCCATGGGAACATTTTCCTGTTAGGGCTTTTGCCCTTAAATGCATAAATGGCAACTTTCCCTTTACCCTGATACTGATCTGCTTTCCACTGCTGATAGATTGAAAACAAAAAACAATCAAAAAGGGTTGAAAGATTACCCTCATATTTCCTGTAAGTTGACACACATTAATGTATTAATTTTTTAAAATTCACTTCCAAAAGGAAATACTTATTTTGGGGCCACACCGTTAGCACAGCCTGCAAACCCATAAATACAGAACACCAACTTGCTGTACGTAACACCGGGCAGTGGAAAAGACAGCTGCCTTATATTTATAGATAACAGCTGAAGCAAGAGGGAACAGGCTGCTTTAACTTCCCTTTAAGATACGCTGAGTGCCTCCAAAGTAACTTTCCAGCAAAGGCCCTTGTGAAGCCCTTCTTGCTCAGCACGGCTCCCGGGTCACCTTCTCGCCCTCCCTTTCTGCCGCAGAGGAAAGGAGGCTGCGGATTCACTGCTCCCGACTTCTCTCATCTCGAGAGGCTCTGTGATCACCTTCGGGTGGCAGAAAGCCAAGTAAATCCTGTTCTGCTTCCCAGATGAGAGAATCTGTCTGGAACCTTTCTGATCTCAAATGATAAACTGTAAATCACTGACCATTCCAAAAATATACCTAACTTCCTGTCCGAGGCCTCACAGATCCTCCTCATATATTCTGTAAAACTCATAGCCTCCCTTGCTTAAGTTTTTTTTTTAATATACCATGTAGTAAGCATTATATATAATCTATGAGGAAATGCTTTGTAACTTACCTAAATAAAATATTTCTGGCACCAGAACCCACATATACCCTTAAAATCTGAAACCCCTGTGCAACTCTGCTTATTTCCTTTACCAAAACTTGCCATTTTTATCATTACTTTTAAACAATTACAGTTTTGTCTCACAAGTTTGTTGTCTTTTTTACTTCAAAGCCTCAGTTCTGACTTTTCTTTTTCAGATACCATATTTCTAAATTCCAAAATTAATATCACAGGATTATCACAAAACTCAGAGTCTGCATAAGGAAATTTAATAATGATGAGTTTTTGCGATGAATCATCCAAAATTGGAGTCCTTTGCCAAAAAATTAGTCGTCTAACACTTTGCACCTCAGCTTGGAAAACATATGAGCAGTATCAGAGAACTATGCAGCACCAGTATGTCAGCACTTACTTCTTTATCCTTTCTCCAAAGGAAGCCACTTCATCAAGGACATTCTGGACACTGACACACACCTCTTGGATGGCATAAAGTTTGTTCATAAATCCTTTTTTCTCACTGTCCTGAAGAAAAAAATAGGGGTAATTGCATTAAAAAAAATGATCATAGCAAATGTATAGTTATGTATCTATCATTGAATGTTATAGATGTATCTAAAAGTCGTTAATAAGAACTGGTACTTAGAAATTATTTTTCTTGTCCTTGAAACAGTATATATTGAAAATAAAAATAATCTAGCATATATATTTAGCAACACACAACATTATTTGTCACTACATTAGTTTCTAAATATGTATTTCCAGAATTCAGATCCCCGGTTTATAACCATGTTGAAGGTGCCAAGTGCGTGCGTTGTGCACAGTTTCAGCTGATGAGTCAAAAGATCCAAGGAGAGCCATTTTTCAGGATGCCCTTTCTCGAGCGGAGGTAAGCACCAAGAAGATAAATGCACCCCTGGAAGCGCTGGGAGTAAGAAACCAGAACGGCTTCAGCTCCTATGGGCAAGATGCCCTTTGCTTGCTGTGTCTCTGCTTGAGATTTCCACCTCCCTTACTCTGGTGGGCCCAAGGTTAGAATGAAATAGGACATGACAGCTGACGTCATCTCAGCGTGATACCAAGGTCTTCTGCTCTTCTGCTTAACCTGGATTATTAACCATTGAGTTTAGGAAAGACAGAATCGCGTTTAGCTGTTCGTATCACCTCCTTTTTATCACATTATTTTATGTGTGGTTTAAGGCACCCCTGATGCACAGAGGACCGTTCTGTGCCTCTGATACTCTACCAGCCACTAGCCACGTGGCAGCAGCCACCTCTCATGCACCCAGAGCATAGGAGGTGGCATTCATCCCAGGCAAGCCCGCGTGCATCGCCCAGCTGCAGACAAGCTGCTAAATATGTGTTTAAGTTGTCAGATACAGCCATGCCCTCTATAATCATCCTATTCTCCTGTTCGCCTGGGCCAGTGAGCACGTCCTCTCTCTCGCCTCTCATCTTCTCCTCATCAATATTCATGGTGCAGGAGGGACCAGAGGCATGTGAGCTGCAGCTCCAGCTTCGTTACACTATGCCTAGTACAGCCTGTCGCTCTCCAAGCTCTTAAACATCAGCCGCACAAGGACCTGGAGATGCAGGATAGGTGGAATCATACAAAGACCTTTCACTATCTCCTTATTTACCAGTGTTTCCCTATGCCATTGGACTGTTAGCCACAAAGTCATCAAGTTAGGCCCAAGTAAGTGTCTAGCCATCATTTCATTTTTGTTAAATATCAGGACGCTGTGTTCAATTTACAGAAGTGCTTTTCAGAAACAGAAATAACCCTCATTTAGATCTTTTCAGGGGTCTTTGATGGATTTGCTACGAGCACATTTTCTCCTCCTTTCTGCCAGCTCCAGCCGACTCAGCCTCCTGGAAGAAGCGGCCGTCAGAGGAACAGAGGAAACCAACCCAACTAACCAACCAACCCTGGTCAGGGATACCTACACCATGCATGGACTACTCCTCCTCTTGGCAGCCTATTCCCTTTTCCCCAAAGCTTTCCATTAGCGTCCTGTTCAGGCAGTCCATAGCATCAAAAACACGCAGAGTCAACAGTGCTCTCAGATCAGACATCCCCACACACAAAAATGACAATTTCTTTCCGTTTTCCTCAGATTACATGCAAATCAGAAGTTTATACTCAGCATTTCCAATGGACTGTTGCCATGTTATCCCGCCTAGCTTGAATTTGGTTGCTGCTTTGTCAAAATTAGAAACAGAAAGAAAAATAATCCAAGATTAACAAAGCGCAACAAACCATTTGATAAAAAACAAAAATGTTTAATGTTTTGCTATTAGAATGACAGGCTTCAATAGTCTCTGTAATTGACCTAAAAAAGTGGCTTATGTTGCCCTTCAGTCCTCTTTTTTTTGTCCTGATGTTCAGTACTTTATTATCTGACAGAATAACAGTTCATATATTTTATTGTCACTTTTGCTTTCTTTATAAACCAGCTTGGGTGAGGAAAATACCATTTAATCATCACAAGGTATTCCAGCGATATTGGTTCTGCAACAGTATTGTCAAGATTCCTTCTGAAGATTTTAAAAGTATTTAGGTGGTAGAAAAGACAGATTGGTTATAAATATACAACTGACAGAAGAAAAGCAGAGAAAAACTATTTCCACCAAAACTCAGTGTAATTTTAAAAATTAAGCACTTCAGAAATACATTCAGTTTCTTAGGGAACATAAAAGACCTTATGTTCTCCGCTATGATTAATAATTATTTATATCTCCAAAAAACATTTCTTTAGAAGACCTTAACCACAGCCACTGAAGCCTACTATATCCAGCATTGTAGAGAACAAGAGTCACTTTTGAAGTTATTTCTTAATATTTATTTCATTCTTCAGGCGTTGGCAATGATAGCATTATCATCCTACAGTATACAGCTTCTTAGGTGGTACTGAATACATCCAATGTGTTTAAGTATTCAGTATTTAGCATTTAAGTATTCATATCAGGACAAAATCATTGAGAAAGAGAGGCTGGTTCTTCCAGTCAGGAAAAGCACATACTTCCAGTACTAGGCAAGCATAAAAATGTTTTCATTTTTAATATATTAGTAGAGAGCAATGGTAAGGCATACAAAAATCACAGATTTCTTTTGCTTTGTAGTACACATAATTTTCATCTCTTCAGTTTAGATTCATACATCTGCTGTTCCTGTAAGCTACCTTGATTTATAATTAAATTGTGTGCGAAAAAGAATTATATTGATGTAACAAAAACAGTGCCCTTTGTGACATCTCCAGAAATCAACAGGGATTAAAGAGGTTCTGAGGCTATTTTTCTTTACAAATATTTTACAAGACTAACTTGTATCTTTTTATGAAAATGCATCTGTTTTAAATCATTCTCTAAAAAAAAAAAAAAAAATAGAAAGAAAAGAGAAAGAGACAGAATCATTATTTCCAGCCCTCCCTGTACCTCCTGAGCTTAAAGAAATTTGTTGACATATTCTGAAGCACGCATAGACAAAACAGCACAGGAAAGAGGAGGCAGTCAGAAGGATCAGGGTTCGGCTTTGCTTAAACTAATTCCACATGGCCCACAAACCATTAGCTGTTTTTTATTTCCTGCTCCAAAGATTTGTGCAGAAAATAATCTGGGCTATGAAAAAGCTCTCCTTATTTTCTTCCAGCAAGATGCTGTGTTAGCAAATACAACATATGAGCCACCTTGAGTGAACCAAGGTTCTTAATAATCCATTTTTCAAGCACTACTGGTATTTCCTTTCCAAAGAAGGATAGGCTGTGACTGGAATCAATTTCATCATTTGTACAGCTACAATTGCCAAGCTTCTGGAAATAATTGCCCTTTAAATACGAGATAAAATTTATTGTACAAAGCTAACAACACTTTTATTACTATTTAATTTCCATGATTTGTTTGTTTGCAGGAGGCTTAAGGTATCTGAAAAGCAAGATGTTTGCTAGGGGGTGACTGTAAGCAGCAACTGCAAAAGCAATGTCAAATTGACGCTGAGAGTCTGACTTGTAAAAGAGAATGAACCCAAAGTAAAGACTGAGAGCGTCTCCTCCTTCTAAAATTGGAGAGCAAATTTTCATATATTGCTTGGCCAAGAATAATATTTAACTGTTGTACACTGATTTGCAGCCATAACTATATTTTACATTTGGGAAAACCAAGGCAAAAATAAAATAAATGCCCTTAGACTGTGTGGATCTAGTTCAAAGGAAAACCTGAATCTAACCCATATTGTCTCTGTATTAAGTGAGCGAGCTATGCCTAGGATACTATAACAAAATAGGGCAAGGAGGAATCAAAAGAAATAAATAGGCCAGATTCAGAAGTAAATTTTGCTAGAGTTACTGGAATTAGACCAGTAACAAAAAAGAGCTTTAAGCAAAAGCAAAAGGTACCTTTTTTTTTTTTAGAATAGAAAATACAGCTCTGAGGGCTTGTGGTAACTAACTGCCCTATTAATAACTGGCAATGTGGAGACAAAGACACACATAAAAAAAACCTCAAAAAACAAAAATCATAGAAGAGTTTTGCCAAGAGTAGAAGTAATTTTTGAGTTTTAGAAGATGATGTCTGGGAAAGATAGAGACTCCATATGGATCTTCCAAAAATACCCTTCGTCTCCCAAGCATGATCGAGCACTTCCGTACAAGCAGAAGTGCCTGAGCTAAAGTCTGACTAACTTGTGGCGGGCTCAGAGACAGAGCGGGTACATAGCCACCAGGGCCGAGCACCAGAATAGTCACCAGGTACGCGGTGAGGAACTGCTACGGCCCCACAGCTTGGCCACAATGAAGACGTATGCACTACTCGCTCCTCATGGCACACTGGGCTACCTGCAGCTGCATAAAGCCAGGCCCACGGCCGTCAGTGTGGAATCACTCCCTTGATTTACTGCATCAGACCCATAAATCTCTATTAGCTGAGCAGAAGAAAACTTCAGTGAGGAAACTGTAGCGGATTATTTCAACTAATGTATTAAAGTTGGATCCTCCCGACCCAACATAGCAGCCCTTTTGTTATCAATTCTGGAGCCTACTGTTTCCTCGAGTGTGGAGTTTCCGAGTCCCTCTTTGGAGTGAGTCGCTTTTTGGAGGTGGCAGGAGCAGGCTCAGCGCAGGGCCGGAGCCCTAGGGAGAGGGGTAGGAGCTGCTGCCCGCAGCCATGCTCACAGCCGCACTCTTGGGAGACCTCTGCTCGCTTGGAGCCGGGAGAAGCAGATCCAGAAGCAGCAGGAGGAAACACATTAGCCCTTTCCTGGCAGGGATCGTTAACATCTCTCCGGGAGGGCAAGCAGCCAGCTCCTGTTAAATACCATCCTGGGGTCTGGCCACTGCTCAAAAGCCTGTCACTGGGGATTAATGGCCTCACCAATTACCTCCGAGACTTTAACCTCCGATTTCTGGGAAGGTCACTAAGAGTAAGACAGTATGCCAGCTCCGGAGACATTTCATCTCCTCTGGTCCTTCTGAAGGCCCATCAAAAGGCCTTCAGACCTGGTGACGGATACACAGGTAACTCATTATCTTACCATTTTTTCTGAGAGATGGAAAGGGGTCAGACAAGCATGGTGATGATATTACACTCAAGCTGACTTGGGAAGTGTGATCATGAGGTCTGTAGGACCAGGAGAGATGTACAGAATGACCTACAACTGGCCTCCTCCATTAAGTCTGTAACGCATCTAGAGGGTTCAGTTATTTTAACAACCTTCTTGAAGGCTGCCACTTGCGGAGGACTGTAACAGTTCACTCTTTCACTTCTTAGTATGGGAAGACTCTCACAGAGATGGAGACAAGCTTTCCTAGGGAGTATAATGATTTACACAACCCACCATTCAAGTAAGCCAGTCACTAACTCCTTGAGTTCTAGACTTTTAACGCATTTTAAACAGCAACAAAGTACACACCAGAGAGGTAGGTGTATGTACTCCCATGAGCATGAACAACAAAACTGCCTGGATAGTACCTAAACGATCCTGAAAATGACCCATCAGCGTAGACTGGCGTGACTTACCATCAGACATTAAATCCTAGGATTACATTAGATAATCAGGATCAAGTCTTCTAACTGTGAACCTCACTCTGCATACCCAGTACAGCTCCATCCATGACTGCCTTTTTAAAAGACTCTCAGTTGTGATCACAAATGCTAAATATTTTATCTCTGGAGTCTACCTGCTGACAGGGATCTTTACACATACATTTTTACCACAAAGTGCAGTGCATGTAGATTAGCTCTAAAATTAGTTGGTCATGCCCAAACGAGTATCAGGCTGAGAATTTCTAAAATATGGAGAACATCACATAATGATTACAAGAGCACTGCTATACAGAGAAAATGATATTTGTGGTCATGATTATTAAAGAAAGCAGCAATAAAATGTTACTGCCTAGCGAGCATTCAAAATTTAAAAGAGCAGAAAGTAAGCACAATAGAAACCATATAAACATGCGGACAAAAACATTGAAGATTCACTGTTTATGAAGACACCATGCCTGTGAGCATGAATATTACAACAATCTGTTCTGCCTCAAACATATACTGAGAGTTGATAAAAATCATTTTGAACCTTCTGTGACTTTTTGGCATGACTACTTATATAATGAATTACACTTTTTATGTGTAATGAACTGCTGCAGTGCTAGAACGCAAATATAAATTCACAAAAAAAAAATCAAAAACAGCAGCAATAGTTCTAGGGAAAAAGATGATATTATAAATAGTATGGGGTAAAAGAACACTTTAATTGCAATTCTTTAAGTGAGAATTTTCTGCCGGTGCTTTTTATTTTCTCTTTCTCCCTACTAAGTTCCAAAGTATTTAAATCTATTCCTTTCTGATCTTGCTTTTCCTGCACATTTTAATATAGTAAAGAAAATCTCCTCTCCCCTGCCAAAAAGAAGAAAAAAAAAAACATGAAAGCAATAGTGCCAGGCAGTACAGCAACATGCCATTCCACTGCAAAGGTATCCAGCATTGTAGAAACAGGATAGGATAGGGCACACAACAATGACAAAAACTTAAACTTTCATTGCATGGTGCATTTTTGTCTAATTCTAAACATTCATGAGGTGTTCACTTCATAAATACTCTAAGCAAATATATTACTAAAAAGGATTCATGGTGCTACTTTAAGGTGCAAAAATAACAGTGCCAAATGACAACAATCCCATTCGTGTTATTATATTGGAAGGCAACTTTCAAGAATTCCAAGAATTACGTAATATGGGGTTAAGCAGTGGAATGTAGAGATCTACCAAATACATTTTCCTTTTCAGTTTGACAATGATCTTCTGCAATCTCCCCAGTTTTGCATTCATTAATGTCAATGTCACCTGACAAGACCTAAAGAAGACATCTTGGAGCTCCAGTGCTGGGATAGCTAATCTAGTCCGCGCATAGCACTGATGTTCAACTAACTAACTTTTGCCTGTGTTTTTACAGTTATCTTTGTAAATTCCAGTGGTTTTGTCAGCTTTTACTCATGAATAGCTGACAAGACATTGACCGTAATTGGTCTCTACCCATGGTGAATGCAAAACTGCAATTAACATTCATTAATGTGTGTGTTCATTAATGCAACTTTTCAAGTTCTGCTCTATTGTGATCTTAATGTGAGGGAAGGCAAATTTAAAAGTAAAATTTCAAAGCTCAAATAATGAAAAAAAAGGCAAGAATAACAGTCACTAGTTCTTACAGAAAATGAGTTTTTTTCTCTAAGAATAGCCCTGCTGTAAAGAGCCTGGAAAGAATGTAGGGTGAAAACAACTTATAGAAGCTGCTGTAAAGATCTTCAGTTCAGGTAGGGATAAAGGGGAAGCCAGAAAGAGAATGCTGAAGAATTGCAGTTAATCAAACATCTAAACTTTGAGATGCTTATCAAAACCTGAACCATTTTTTTTATTGTTTATTCTTACATGAGAGCCTAATCAAAATAATAAATCACTCAATTTTGAATGTTTAAAGTGACTTAAAAATGCCTTTCAATAAATGTCTATACATCTGTCACTGGTCTCCATAAAAGCAAGATTATGGCATTCTGTTTAAGTTTCCCATATTTAATATTTCAGTTGGAGTTCTGAAATACATTGCCTTGAATGTAGCAGATGTAAAAGTTAATTTGATGTTTTAGTGTAGCCCCTAGAAAATCATTTTCATTTCCTCTTTTAAAATATTATGGTGACAACTGTGTTCTTGGGCATAGGATAAAAGCTAACTATTCAAGATTATCTCTACCCTGAGTTAGGACATTATCTCAGAGCCATACTATGCTTTTAGACTTACTGTCTCTGGAATTTCCTAGTCCTGGGTTGACAGGATATCATGATCTTTTATAAGTCATTCACCTAAACAACAGGCAGAATGATTCTACACTAAGTTACTGGCGAGACCTGGCGAACTTAAGAGATATCTGCTAAGTGCTTCTGCCACCAAAAGATCTGAATCTCCAATCAAGACTAAGAAGACAGGTGACCTAGAAGATGGCACCAAAATAGATAGTAGAAGCACAGCAAAAAAAAAAGAGATCTAAAATACTATTTAGCAATCCAGCCTTAGATTTACATCTTGGAATCACTATGAAATATTCCCTAAGAATATAAGGTCAGTCTTCAACTCTTCTCAAGAAGAGGAACATTATCTTTCACAACAGCTAAACTACATATTACTAAACATTTCTGAGATGAGTTTGCTTCTTCCTTGTTTTGGTTGAGTAGGCTTAAAAATTCCATTTTTTTTTTAACTGATGCTATTTACTCTGATGTTTCTCTCTTATGCTGCTATTAACAGCATAGAGCTGTTAATAGAGCTGTTAGCATAGAGCATTAAAGCAAATATACAACACACACACAATTTTGTATGTCAAAATTCACATGGCTGCGTGTGGGGCTATTGAAATTTTTGGTTCATAAAAATCAAAAAGTATTCCTTCCCCTGAAATACCTATACTCAAAAATCCAAAATAAAGTTTTAATATCAAATTATTTGGGCTTGGTCAGACAGACTGGTGAGCAGAGGAACCTAGGCATGCCTGTTCACTGCTGCCCAAACAATGTTCTTTGGAGACAACCAACCAAACATTTTTGGTAACTTCAGATTACAGTGTTTTAATGCAATGAAAAATTGTTATGAACAAAAAGGCAAAAAACTGTTTCCTTGGGGACACTGTTTGTGCAACTGTTCAGAGACTTGAAAACAACAGGCCCGATTCTCAGCTGATGTATTCTGAGGTCAAGGATTAAAGATCTAATTCTAAAATGAGAAATACTAACTTGCTCTCAAGTACTTGACAATTAAACAAAACTCTGTTTACAGTACTTGATTTGAATGGAAAAAATAGCCCTAACTCTTAACCAAGCTAACAAGAATACGTTATCCAAAATCTTTAACTCACAGTCTTAATCTATACCAAACAAGATAAAACTAGAAATATGACAGATCTGGACACCTTTATTACCGAGTCCACTGTGTTTAAAGAAAATTATATTGGACACAGTTTGGGACTGAATTTCAAAGTAGTGCACAAAATGATATGAGACCCACAATGCTCAAAAGCAAAAGCATAATGCTATAATCATGACCTGGACGAAGGCACAGAGTGCTCCCTCAGCAAATTTGCAGATGATATGAAGCTGGGAGGAGCAGCTGACACCCCAGAGGGCTG
>JAWLRI010000560.1:1818598-1830712 GCA_034781795.1 Crypturellus tataupa
GTGGCCCTGCGTGTGCAGGGGGGTTGGACTAGATGACCTCTAGAGGCCCCTTCCAACCTTAGGCATTCTGTGATTCCTTGCAAATAGGTATTTTCATATTGACACATGCATGTAGATCTGAATTCTAATAGTGATGATTGGCAAGGTAAACCTCATTCTCTGCAAATATTTTGAGTTTTTTAAATAAAAAAGTACATTTTATTTTGGGTAGCACACACCATATACAGTGCTCATTGACATTAAAGTTCTTACATACTAGAATCTGAACGTATTTCTATCAAAATCTATAAATTCTTGGAGTCCTGTGAGCTTCTCAGCCTGGACGTAGGAATAATCCTACACGCTTTGTCTTTTTTTTTTTTTTTTTTTTTGTCTCCTTTCCTCAAGGATAAAAAACGATCAAACTGTTATTAAGTTATGAAAATGGGAAGTATAATAGGTTTTCCTCAATTATCTCTGCTCTTCATTTGGCCATGAGTTTTGAAAGATAAATGTCAATAAAACAGTAAGATTGTTAGATAATTCCCATAATGCATCACTACTGCACCCAAATAGTCTCTAGAAATGTATCATGTCTCCTTTGTAACTTCTATTTTTCCAATTTCATGGTCCTGTATGCATTTCTAAAGGATATCCAGGTTCAAGCAATAAGTTGATTTAAAGTAATTAATTTTATTTCCCTCCTCATAGAGTAGGGATATATTGCTTCTCTGGCATTTGCTTTGTCCTTGTTAAATTTGTAGGAAAAAAACTTTTTTCTCTCTTTCTTCCTTTCTACTGTTTAATTTTTCCCCTTTCTGGGCTCATGACTTCTTCCCACAGAAAGTTCTGATCAACCACATGATCTAGTTTGGTCAAATTCTTCTTTTCCATTTTCACTATAAGTTTGTTTTAACCTTTCATTTTCAAATAGTCTCATGAATCTTCACAGACAGGCTATTTTCTGAATTTTTTTCCACACAGAAGAATTGTGAACTAACAGAGAACACTTTGTTTTTCTGAACTGTAATGCATTTTGTGGAGGGCAGGGGAAAAAAAAAAATCACTGACCTACTGTCTTCTTGCGACTACCTGGGCACAAAATCTAAGTTGCTGTGTGTTTATTATCTTAGAGATATAATTCATCCGAATTACATCTATACAGTTGAAATGCTCTAGAAATGCAGAATCCTGCAGGGAATTTGCTTTGGAATTCTTTATTGATTGTCCTCACATATCTAAGAGAGGCACAACAAAGTATACGCATCCATTTTCTTTCTTCTCTCCTTTCTCCCTTCGCCAACCTTTTTCCTCTGACTCACTCCCCCTGTACTTGCTTAAATAAAAGTCAACTGTGCTGCTCCTTATCAAACTGTAATTTCCTAGAACTATTAATATTTTTGACAAATGGCACCATTCATAGACCTACTATCTCCTGGGGTTTGGAACTCTGCCTAGCCAATGCATGGGAAATAGGCAGGAGGAGAAATGTTTAAAGAAAAGAGAAGAAAAAGATCTTTCACTATTCAAGTTCTAGATACATGTATAAAATACTGATTGTCAAGATTCAAACTGAAATCACACATTAAAAAGTTTATATTCAGTATTAAAATGAGAATGAATAAAAACTATCTGTAAAACTTCAGTATGAAACAGATGTCCATCTATTTGTTAGTGAACTAAAAGTATTAAAGCTTTGATTCTTTTTCCCCTAGCAAACATGAAAGGAAAAAAAGAAAACTCAATGTCCTCTTCAAGGATCTCAGTTCAAAACATGAACTGCAGAGCAAAAACATGAAGATTTGAGATGGCAGGTGAAGGGGTAGAGAGTAAGGGATATAATCATACTTTCATTTGGTTATTTGAAGAAATACCAGGCTATGTTGTACATAACACATCAAATTCTACAAAATGTTTTAGCTTTCCTTACATTTTAATTCTGATACACTTTTAGTAAATGATATTTGTTCAATATTCAATAGATTATACTTACACGTGGTGACAACTATGAAAGCTCCTTTGCAGAACTGTAATTTGGAGGTAGATATACACTGAACCTTCCCTACTTCTCTCTCAAGAAAGGGTTGCAGGAACATAACTGCCTTGGCAGGCATGGACTTGCTCATTTGGACTACAAGTGACTTTTGGGAGGAGTTTTGGGAGAAGGCTTCAACGGTGTCTGTTGCCCTTCCTTGATCTGCTGGCTAGGGAGTCACTGCATGATTGAATTTGTAGAAAAGGTTGAAAGCAAGAGCTGTCTTAAGATTTAGGAAAGAACACTAATTAGGAGAGGATCAATACATATCATGAAGAGTTCTGTCTTCTTGGGGAGTTTCAGTACAGCTGTCACCCAGTACCACTGTCCTTCTAAGTGAGATGAGTCACAGATAAAGCACATGTAAAGAAAATCAAAGCATCAGAAATGCCCAAGATCAGAAGACAAAGGGACAGTTAAAGATGATAGTCAAAGCTAAAGGGAGAATAAAAATCAAACATACAGGGAGTGCCACTCGGCTTCTGAGTGAATACCTTAGTGTTTGGGTTCTTTTCTTTTGAGATGGTGGTGGGGGTTGTCCAAGGTCAATGAATGAACAGTCGCTTAAGTCCGACTGCCATCAGAGTAAGACGTTGTATTAATCTTACCTGTTGTATTTTCCGTTCAAAGGTAGAGAAACATCAGAATGGGGAGTCTAATGGTCTCTACTTACAGAGGTGAGATCCAGACCCCTCAAATACAGTGTCTCCAAAAGATTAGTATTACAAAACTTAACGCGAACTTTGTTTGCTTGCTAGGATGATTCTTCTCTGAAATACTATTAATTTAATTTGTGTTTAAATACTTTTGAAAAGTACAGTTTCATTTGAAATCCACTTTTACTAAGCCACTGCAATCCCTTTCCTAATTTATAGGCTATTGATTTGCAAACCAATAAAAGCTATGGACTATATGCAGCTGTAATTTGATTATTCTGACCATTTTTGAAGCAAGAAATGCTATTTCCATATTCATACACCAATGTCCCAAAATTCTGTATAGAACTTTTTTTTTCCTTAAATCATTGTGTTAGACACATTCTTTCTGAATCGATACATCCTGAAGATGACAGAAGAAAATGATTACACTGCATAATAAATATTTTTAAAAATTTAGCAACAGATCTGCTCTTGAGCTATAACACTATATAATATAATTTCTGATAATAAAACTGTAAACCTTCCTTGAACAGACTATAAGATCTTACTTTCTAATGGAGTGTCCAGAAACCACAACTATTACTATGTAAAACATTCCCCTATCAAAATTCATGGGTGTATATTATACTTCACAAAATAGCTGACTAAACTGTTTCTTGATCTTCACTATATGCTCTGTATTGATCTAAAATATTCAGGAAGTATTTGTTCTTTTCAGAGTGGAAAGGAAAGCAGCCTTGGGATTTCACAGAACAGACAACATGGTGCTTTGGTGCACACACACATACGCATAAATTTCAAATTCCCCTCCAATTTAACAGTTCAACCATAAATTAACCTCCTAATTAGCAGGAGAGAAGGTAGAGCACAGGAATATTACCTATTTTTTCCACACAGCAACTGGTATTTAACATTTTGATCAAACCATAATTAAAGGCCAAAAAATAACTTTGCTGCAGTTAACTTTAGATCACAGTTAATGCCATCTATTAAAGAGATAACAAAGCACTCTCATACACCCCAAAGGAAGTCTCAATTGCAAAGTTTTTTAGCATAAAATGACAACAAAAAAAACCCTCTATCTACTGTATAATTGATCTTAAGCTACTATTACTCACTGCAGAGAAATCTTCAAATTAGAAATGTTGTTTCAGTTTTTCACATTATTAAAGAAAAATAGGAAGGAACAGCTACCAGTTTCTTAAAATCTGTTTTTCCCATCCCAGACTTTAGGATTCAAGTTAATTTACAAAAGATTAAAAAAGGCAGAGGGCAGGGAAGGAAAATGGTAGTAAGAGGAAAAAACAATACCTAAATAATTAATAACTTCTTTTCCCCTCATATGGCTTATGTAATGTATGAAAATAATCCATATTCATTCTTCAGCTCAATTACTTACAAATAACTTATCTGCAGAATCAAGTAAATCTGTCAGTTGTGCAAGTTTACTTCTCCATATGCTATCTCGAGATAAGCAAGCCTGTAATATTAGATTACCACTGACATAATTGTGCATGAATTCTGATCTGATTTAGTATTACATGGTGCAAAAGGTGACACATTTTCTTTAATATAGCCCATTAGAAAAGGCAAGGAATTGCCCATGTATGAAATCTGAGGAGTTTGATTGAAAGACTATGGGACTTGGAGGTCAGCTCAGTGGGAAAGTAACTTGCTCAACTACCCCGGGCACTAAGCACTGTGACAAGCAAACCTAATACCCAGTGCAGTTACTCAGTCAGACGATCAATAAAAACATTATATTACCAGGCTGCTACAGCTGTACGTTAACCTATCGTATTACCTCGTCTGCTCCCAAACCAGTCAACACGCATTTACTGATCAGGCAGATAACACAGACACCACCCAAATCCTTATGTCACACTTAATACCGAACCAACGTGCTGAGACCATTGAATTGTTTTTCCATGTGTCACAAATTCTAGTTCTCAAGTCCATCAAATGTGCACACCAAGGCTGCATGAGGAACCTCACAGAGGTGGCAGAGGCTACCAGTTGAACACGTGTTAGGTTCAAGGCTGGCGCTGCACAGGGACTTGCAGACAGACACGAGTTCCCCACGCTCTGGTGGGCACTGAGCTGCCAGGACATGGCACCGCTGGCACGGCGCCCAACCGCCCACCTCGGGCTCCCCAAGCGTCCCTCTGTTCAGCAGCCTTTTCCATTCCTTTCTCTACTACCTTCTCACTGCATGGCCAACCTTCACCTGCACCCTCTCAATACCTTCTCTGTCTCCCAGGCAGTGAGTTCACCTGCTCAGCAGTGAGGACCCAAGTCACTTCACAGAGAACACTGCAGGTGACTCTACTTTGCAGCTACTCATCTTCCTTTAGCAAATTGCTAACGAACACTTGCAAACTGCTTTCTCCTGCAGCTGCCTCTGACCTCCCACCAGGCCTCATAAATTGCCCAAATGTGTCTAGTGCTTCACAGGAATCAGGAAAGCCTCACACAGCAGTTGCCCGTCTCCCTGGTTATTCTCAAGTCTCTGCTAAGCACTGTAGAGGAGGTAGATACCAAAAAAAAAAAAAAAAGTCATATTGGAAAGCAATATATTCTTCCCTGCATTTATGCTTAGAAATGTACAGAACTGCTTCACTGGAAAGCTCCCCGATTTAAGGAGTTGTCTCCTAGAACAGCATTGGGGAAAATACCTCGAAACAAAATTCCTCCCGGAAAGGTCCTAGGAGGCTAAAGGCACCTGCCAGGTAGGAGCTGCATGGCCAAGAGCTTCTGCTAGGATGGGTGGAACAACATATATTTGAGGTTTTGTGAAGCAAATGCATTCAGAGACTAAACTACCATGCTAAATTGACACATCTCTGGAGTTTCTATAGTCGTTATCAGTAGATCCATAAGACCCATACCTCTAAAATGAAAAGCAAGCCAAACTAAGCTAATTATATGTAGCAGTTTCCCAGAGGTTTTATTTATGCCAAATTGACTTCTCTGGCTGCTTGCTGGTGAAGTAGCTGTGGTAGCCAAGGACTCTCCTTCCTGTCACACTGAGTTCTGTCCTTGTGGATGCTGCTGCTGCTGTTGCATGGTACCACATTTATCTACAGAATTTTGTAGTTAAATTCTTCAGTGTGGGCCATAGTTTCATTTAGTCAGGATTGTATTTTGATAGACCATCCATCCACCTCTTTCCTGCATGTAAAACAGATTCTCAAATCAACATTAAGTAAACTGTAAGAAATCTTCTGCTCACTGCCCATACTTCAAACAAGCCCAGAATACAAATACATATGTATATATGTATAGTTTGCACACCTCTTACATTTCTTTTCCTATATTTTCATGCCTTGCTAATGGCAAACGCGTCAAGCTTGGCAATGCCTCATCAACTGTGCTGCCAAATTCTCGTGGTTCAAAGCACAACTTTTTTTTTTGTGTTTCTTTTTTATTAAACATTTTTTCAGTGAAGCAGAATTCACATACCTGGCTCAAAGGGCAGGTTCTCAGTGGTGATGAACTGTGAACCTCAGCAGCAAACCTCAACTGACAAGACAGACCACTGCGTGCCTTTCCTTTTCGAGAGATCCATGCTGCTGGGCATGCCTTAAAACTTTGTGTTCTCACTTAACATTGTCACCTTCTGCCAATACTTCATTCACACGGACTGTGCCAGTTACATACTTCTCTATCAAGGACTGAGTCCCTCCAACTCTCACTCTCATGATGGCCATGCTCAACTACCTCAACTCTTCTATAGATTTTCCAAAGCCATGCCTTATCAATTAATAGCTCTGATTTTTGATAATATTTCAGAAATGCACCAGCGTAAAGAAAACTGATTCCATTAAGAACAAAACTTCTCAGAGGGTTTTCCAAGTTCGCTGTTCTCTGGGCAGGATAAAACTCCTTCTTTGGGCATCTAAGCAACAGGCCCACAAGGTCCATGCGAATTTCAGCATAACAAGGCCAATAAAATAAGATCTGTGACTGTCAATCAGGATGATGAAAAGAGCATCAGCTGCTATTCCAAATTATAGGCTGAAGCAGTACACCCTACCCTCCTCCCTGTCAGATATGATTACTAAATAAATCTTACTTCCCTTAGAGCCAAAAGTACAGAGATCAAGTGATGAGTACTCCATGCAAACAGCTAAATTAGCCAATTTGCACTGAGAAGTTTAATCCTTACTTTAGTTAGGTGTCTTTTTGTTTGTTTGGTTGTTTTTTTTTTTTTTTTTCAGATTGTTCTATCTTCTACTATACATAATTTAACTAAATTTTTAGAGGACAGCATTTTTACACGCAGCTACAACTTTCACTGGAAGCTGTTATTAGATTTCACATTCACAGGTAGTGCTATGGACATACATGAGGTACGGATGAGCCTACAAATTTTTTTCATTAAATTCTGTATTTTTTTTCCTATTTTCCCTCCACTCACTCCCTGTTTCTTTATTGTTTTTCTATAAAACACTTATTTTAAAGAAAATAATTGTCACTGCAATAGGATTATAATCTTCTTTGTTATATTATATATAATTGTAAGTCTGTATCAGAGTTATCTTCCTTCCTTCCTCCTCATAATCTGTTCTCGGTAGAAAATGCAGGGCACGCTTCTGAAACACAGTACAAATATAACTATCTTGACTTGAATATAAAGTTAGTGCGTCTCAATGGAGATGATTACAAGCTTTAAGATATATTTTAATTCAACTCAGCTGTCATTATAATAGCTTTGAGTTGTCTTGAAAAAAGAACCAACACAGTGACTAATATCTGCTAAGAATTTGCCAAATATTGAAAATCTAGACAGAGTAGCCAAAGATGCAAGCTATTTGAATAGTTTCTGTGAATAAAATACTGTTAGTGTAAACAAAAAGAGCAGAGTGTCCATACTGTGGACACCTAAATCTGCAATAGCAGCACTAGCCATTGGCCTGATTCTGCGGCGTGCGGAGTGCCTCTCCCAACGTGCTCAGCTGAAATTATCTGAAATCTCATCTGGAACTTGCCCAAAGAATAAAACTATGTGGAAAGCATATCTAAATTTTTTAAATGACAAAGAAAAACCTTTATTATATATATAGATTATGCGTATCAACCGTTACATTGTTATTACATAACTGTGTAAAAACCCATCTGATAGTTTGCTCATAACTTGACTTTATGTAATTTAACTGACCCTTATTTGCTAAGATACTGTGTAAGCCAAGGTTTGGAAGACAGCCAAGGAAAAACGGGGGGAAGAGAGAGAGAGGGAGAGAGAGAGAAATCAGATTAAACTGTAAATCTGTGGCTGGCATAAATTTAGCAAGCAGTGCAGAACATAT
Organism: Crypturellus tataupa; assembly: GCA_034781795.1. Lineage (NCBI taxonomy): Eukaryota > Metazoa > Chordata > Aves > Tinamiformes > Tinamidae > Crypturellus > Crypturellus tataupa. The sequence goes on from JAWLRI010000560.1 coordinate 1,826,581, forward strand.
GGAATGCAGAATCTTGTGCTATTTCTTTGAAACACAAGTACTAAATTTATGACAAATGCCTGGACCAAACAAACTACAACATCTTTTTCAATTCTTAAAGACCTAATCTGACAAAGAAATTAAATTAGAAAAAACAGTGTACCACTATTAAACAACAGTTTATAACCAAGATAACAGGAAGAAGTCTTGCCATTTTAGTTTATTATTTCATTTGAAGTTTCATATTTCATTTGAAGATGAAAACTAGTATTCTCAAGATAGGAAAACAAAAAATCTTATGACCTTAATTCTGCAGTCCCCTCCAACCCATTCACATGTGCATAGGCCAAAAAAAAGTTAATAAAACTCAGAATATTTTGAGCAAGCAGATAATTTACTAATTGCTATTAATAAAATGCATTACTTTGACTAAACATTTTACTGCTTATCTTCCTCAGTGCATTGCTGCTGGACCCTGCAATGTTAAGTGCTGTCAAGACATAGTTCTCCATGACACCTCCCCAAACCTACATCAGTGCATGCCCACACGGAGCTCATCAAGTAGCCAAAGAGTTGCCCTTTCACTGCGAGCAAGTGACTAATATCTAAGCTGGCTCTAAAGAAAGACACTTTTCATAATTGCCCAACAATCTGCTAAGTGAAAACATATGGATAGGCTTAGGTAAAGCCTGCCAGGGGTCTTTGCTGAATGGAAAACAGGTGCTATAGTTTTGTGCCATGTAATACCCCATTTACCATTAAGTCCAAAGGTTACAGGACTAATAGCTGCCTTGTGGTAATCAGGGAAAGCAAAGACACTAGCCATCGTCAAACATCTGGGACATATTTTACATACTTGCAACATATGCTTCAGTTTCAATTAAAGTGAGGCTTTGGCACATTTATTAATCTTTTTACTTTTATCGCATAAGAAGACCCATTGACCTGACTTTTCTATTATACCATATGAGAAAACAGAGAAATAATAAAAGCCAGAGGTCACTACCAGCTGGTGTTACAAAACCTGCACTTCTTTCCTCACAAAGCTTCATATTGCACTACACTTTAGAAACGCATACAGACGAGCGTTCAAACCGCATTCCTCCTTATTTTGACTCACGGATAAAAAAAGAACAGCAGTGGTTAACAGAGTATGACTGAGTGTACCAAAAAACGACAAACTAAAACAAAACAAAAAAAATCCATCTTAAGAGCATTCTAACAAAAAAAAAAAAAGAAAGAAAAAAAGCAGTTCTAACAATACACATGGGTTTTAAAACTTTGCTCAGGGTGATATAATGCCTATTCCAGAAACTACTGAATGTACACAGTACAATTTTATTAAAAAAAAAATTCCACTCAAATTTTCCTGCTTTATTAGCATATTAAATTATAAGAACTCAAATTGCATTAATGAAGAACTTGCAAAAACCAATCTAAACAATTTTTGCACAGATAGATAGCTCCAGGATTCAAGGAAAAGAGTCAGTGAGCACACACAGTAATATTAAGTACTCACTTTATACAACCTTGGTAACTATGTCTAGAAAAGGGTTAGAAAGACTACCCTCAATTTCATAAAGCTAAATATTAGGTCAGAACATTAAAACCTGTAGTGATATTTCTAATTAGGTATGTTTTACCAGGCATCTATTCATAGGAATAGAATAAGGATTTTTTTCTCCCCAAAGTCTATTTTTCCTTTTTTTGGAGTTTGGCCATTTCCAAAGACAACTAAGTAGTAACTAAGTAGGCTGGCTTAAACCATGAGCAGCAAAACAGTGCTTGTGAGCTAATCATAGTTATTAAAATTTCCAGGAATGCACATACTGTTGGGATAATACTCTTGCACTAGCTCTAATAATAAAGCAGGAACAAGCAAGAGAAAATGGCCACAAATGGATGGCAGATCAGTGTTTATCAGAGAGAAATGATGATTCAAAGCCAGCATGTTGAGTTAAAATACAAGCTCTCCACAGCTACATGACTGACCTTTGCAATAAATCATATATTTTATTGCCAGAAGTGTATGCTCATATCATTTAGTGTTAAAAACCATCACATGCGTGTTTGGTAAAAGGAGGTTTTGTTACTACACTGTTTGCTGATTCTAAAATGATGTAGCTAACGATTTAAGTGATGTATAGAAGAATTTCACATAATATCTTTCTGTCAGTTGTAGCATGTTTGAACTGGTAATGGAATGAAGAAAATACTCATTTTTTTATCATCTCTCAAATCTTAGGTGTTAGCTAACTGAAAAATAATCATTCAGGGGATTAACTAATCACAGTGAATTTTCTGACATTTCAAATGCTGCTGCCAGCATATGAATTCTTGCAGGGGTATATAACTGTACATCTCACTAGAAACAAAGGTCAAGGGCATAAATTAAGATACGCTGTTTTTTCTCCTCTCTCTCAAAAAAAATCATTGCTTTACTACAACAGGAGTGGGGGAACATCTGTGAAGGTCAATATCATCTGTGTTTTAATTCAGAATTGTTGTAAAATTATCCTTTTTATTTTTTTCCTCCTCCTCTCTTCCGCAAATACCATCTTACTTGTCTGAAAACACCAGAAACAACAGGGGTACCTTTGCTATACTTGTCTCACCAGAAAGCTGTCCTGCTAGCGCTAGCCATCGCTTCAGTGGTGCAAGGTCATTCTAATTTCTTCTTTCTGGTCCTTTCCCTCTCCCTGGGGAACAACCAATCCAAGGAGTCCCATAGCTCAGCTCAATAAGATGTAGGAAACGAGCTGTTATTTACTGTGGTTGCAATCCTCAACCCAACCAGCAGCCTCCAAACTGAACCACATTTTCTCCAATAGCTGAATGATCTGCAATAGTTTCCCGGCTTGCTGGGCCACGATGCCAACTCCAAATCAAGTGGATGTCTAAGAGAATTGTGATTATTTAAATGTCATATGGAGTGCAAAACATTTCAGCCATTCCTCTGCCAAGTAATTCTTTGAAAATTATAGACGTCAATATCCCATCTTTAACCAGTATGGAGTTGCTATTTTTACACCACTCTTCCCCTAAAGCACAGCCTTATTTGTAATACTTGAGACAGGACAAATTTTTGTCCTTCAAAAACAGTTGTCACTGCAGTTATCTTCACAACAGCTATCAAGTTCCAGACAAGCTGAATTATTTTTGTTCTTGGCAGAAAAGAAAAAAAAAAATTGACCCAGCTCTGGACCAAAAAAAAAAAAAACGGAAGAAAGAAAAAAAACAGCAAGGATTTATAGACCTCTATCCTTTCCTGCAACACACAGTAGCATTGTTAGGATGATAAACAGCTCTGTCCAATTTTCTGGACTAAAATACTTCAACTCCTTTTTTAACTGTCTGTAAAAACAGTGTCATGTCTAAATTCTCCCATCCCCAGGTACCCAAGTGCTAGGAAAGATAATTACCTTGTCATCTCTGTCATCCTCTTCTTCCTCGTCCTCTAGCATGTCCTCCACTACCTGCAGACAGAAACAGTAGTAGTTGTCATGATTTAAAAAGGAAGAGTTTTGTTCTGTCAATTGTAAGCCTTTCGTAGATGAAAACTTTATTAACATTTGAAATAAAGGCACAGAACGAAAACCTATAACTAGAAGAAACACTTGATCTCAGGAATCAAATTTAGAGAAGTTTTATAGCATTAATTGACCTACATTAGGGAATTGTATACTGAAAACCTTGCCTGTAAAAAATGCTTGCTTGACAATTTAAGTATTTAAAACATAGTTCAAAATTCAATGTATGACAGATTTAACTAAAGGAAGCTTTTGTCAGCTCCACTAGTGGGTATACTGTACACACAAATGCTTGCTTTAAATTTACTGATATCTAGAGAAACATGTAACAATTTAGACAGAATTGCCAACATTCAGCAAGAGATTTTTGAAGAATTTATTGCTAAGGATAAATCCATACTAACTTGTCTCTTTATGGTCTGCAACAGCAATATATACCGTATGCTCCATTAGCATTAGCACTATGTTTCTTAATAGTGATTTTATACTACCTGTGCATCTAACTTTGCACAATCACTGCTAACTGCAGTTACAAGGCATATATATCAAGGCATTTTTTTCCACCTAAACAAATTCATTTCAGTCTAAAAATGAAATTTCAGTTTAGAAATATATTCATATAT
>JAWLRI010000560.1:1847446-1858643 GCA_034781795.1 Crypturellus tataupa
TGGCCCTGTGTGTGCAGGGGAGTTGGACTAGATGACCTCTAGAGGTCCCTTCCAACCTTAGGCATTCTATGATTCTAAACTAGTTTTATATATTGTTCTTTGTGCAACTCATTTCTCAAGCATTTACTGTTTGGAAATTTGTTACTGCTTTGCTGTTTTTTTTTTTTTTTTGAAGGCAAAACGTCTCAGCAAAACAGGACCCAAACTGGAAGCCAAGCCAATATTCCCATTATAACAACCCTCTTTGAAATCTTGGGTGGTATTTTAGAGAGAAATAAAGTACATCACACCTCACAAGTGAAATCTCTCCTTTCACAAGCGACTTCAGTTACCCATAAAACTTGCAGGCTGAAAAGTTTCAAGAGCTTCAGGCAGCTTCAGAGGCTAAAGGCTATGATTTAAGAAATGGATGTTTTAAATCTTGATTGCAAATTCTAGATTTTTCCCCATAAATTTAACAGCCTTTGGGGTTAACCTTTGAGAATATCTCTAGCCTCTTCATCCTTTTAGATGACCCTAGGAGTTTCAACAATCTTACTGATGTGAACAGGAAATACTAGTGCCAAGATTAGAGCTGTATCAGGACACACTGTTGGCTCCCATTCGTGTTTCCGTCTATCAAGATGTCCAGTTCCCTTTCGGCAAAGCTGTTGCCCGGATAATCAGTCTCAAGACTGTAGCATTCAAACTGCAGGACTCATTTGTCCTTGTTGAACTGCATGAGGTTCATGTTGGGTCATTCCTCCAGCTTGTCCAGGTCTTTGTGAACTAGGTGGTGGTTCTTTTCTTTCCCAGTATATCAGCTGGAGTGTATTCTGACCCCATTTGCTGTCATCTGTAAACATGACAGAATACACCCCATCATCTCCTACAGATCATTGAAAAAGATCTCAAATGGGACATATCCCAGAACAAACCACTCTAGTACTGCACTTGTTATCAACATGAAGGTAGAGTACTACCACTACCCTTGGAGATCAGCCATCCAAACACTTTTCTCCTCATCCAGCTATCCATCCGGATCATAATGTTGTAGAGAGCACACTGCTTTTGACATATGAATACCGAATCTAATATCAAATTCATAAGGCTCAAGGACAATACACATGCAAAACACTTAAGTTGCCTGGATACTGTAAAATTTACAGAGCAGAGAATAAAACTTTACCTTTTGATGCATATTTCTGAAAGTTTGAACCATGCTTTCATTATTAATAAATGTCTATTTTTAGTAATGCTTGTTACTTTATATCTAAACTACAGACATTTATTTAAATGTATTAAATGAAGAGAAGAAAGACTTGTATTATGATCACTGAATGTTATATGTGATACTGAAAAAATGTTAAAACCAATGTGATATATTTTGAAACTGTTAACAATTTGTAATCACTTTAACCTTTAACTGCAGTAAACAAATGAAAAAATGACATGTTCAAAGAACTTGTCTTCTCCTGACCAGTAAGCCTCTCATGTCTACTCCCATACAAACCAGATTCTGAGAATAGTACATGTTCTACTATATTTTTAAATGACATTTTCAACAAAATCAGACACATTTATTGGACAGCTGGAGAAAAATTCAATTGCAGGTGGGAAAATTGTCCATCAAGCATCATGAATTGAAATGTTTTTGAAAAGATGTCATATTTAAACTCAGTTATAAAATTTCATCTCTGTGTTAGTTATAAAGGAAAAGGACATCTATGTCCTTGAAGTAGAAAAGACTTACTGTATCATGTTGCCTGTTGTCTTTCCCTGATACGATCAAGAAGTAGTTCCATGCCAACAACAGCAAGAACACCAGTGGGATCATGTAGAGCTCAAAGTTCCAAACCACAAAGAGAAAAAGCTAGAAGAAAACACAGGGGAAAGAAGTGATTCAACACTACATTAACTCTTATAAACAGTTAAGACCAATGAATTAAAACTGTCCTAAACAAAATTCTCTCTCCTTAAGGTGGACAACAAGAATATTTTTTTTACCATTTTACTGACCAGTCACTCAGCTGTGTAAAAAAATTGCTACACTTTTTATTTCCTTTGTATCTTATTTCTTGTGAAAGAAAAGTTGATATAGAATAGTCTGAGACAGTAATGTTTAACATTAAATGTTATTTCACTGGAGAACAATTTCATTGGACAAAATAATGCAAAGAAGCATAAAAATAAGATTACAATGTGATGAAGAAAAGGTTGGTTTATTTCTATGCATAAAAATTATTTGTTGTTCAAACAACTTTTAGTAATGTCACAGAGATGAACAGATGTGAATGTAAACATTACAATGAAAATACGAAAGGTTCATTTGTACAGAAGGCTCAAAAAGTCATACTAAAACACACACAAAAAATACAAATATTTGAATTAAATCACACTAACACTGTAATGACCGTAGAAGCATAGAAAATGAGAAGGAATACTAAGCCACCTTTTAAGTCCATCCCTTTGAACACTTTGTTTTTTAAAATTTGTGGTTCTTCAAAACACCTCAAACACCCTTTGCCCCATGTTTGGATGCTGACACAAGCTTGAGCTGACTAAATATCCCAGAGGCAGTTCCCTAGCCCTAAGCCCTTGCAAGCAGGGAGATCATGGTCCAGCGAGAAACCAATCTTCACTGCAGACATCACTGCTCCATGCCAGGGAGCTATGGAAAGATTGATACTGTGGTTGGTCAGACCAACCAAGGCTAGGAGCTAGCTTAATAGCTAGGCTATCAATCATCAGAGCTACCTTCTGACATCTGAAAGTTGTAAATATTTATCAGAGTTCACAGCTGCCTAGCAGAAACTTAGATGGATTTAAACTGAAACAATTTTCATTCGCAATTTTCCCTATGAACAAGACCACCTATATTTTATCCAGGTCTAGTCACATTATAACTTGGTTTATTCTCCTCACATATGAGGAAATTCAAAAATGAAAGTATTATGGTAAATTACACTATTTACCACAGTTGGATATACATCTACTCTTCAGAAATCTTGCTAAGCCATTTTCATTCAAATCCTATGACTTAAGCTTTTGAATAGTTTTGTTTTTATAACCCACTAAAATTAATGGTGTTTGTTATGTCATGAAACTAGTAAACCTAAAGCAAAGTCAATAACTAAACAAACTAGAAATGACTCATTTTGCCAAAACCAATCATCTAGATGGATAAAAATTTGAATAAGAACAAAATGGGGATTTTGATAATCTTCTGCTGTGAGGATTTCTGTTTAAAGTTGAAACAAAATACTCTTATCAAATACAAACATCCATGTAAAAGGAAAAAAGATCAACCACAACAGTATTTTAAGTAATCAACTGTCTCAAGATCAGCTAACATAGCTTCCCTCCCCCTACTTTCTACAGCTAAATGCTTCATATCTGGAAGTCTTGTGAGACTACAAGACAAATACGATGAATACTTAAAGAACTGAAAAAGCAGTTTGTATAACATATGTAAGAGGATACTGACACTGTTAACAGTTTATATTTATTTGAAAGAATTTATTTTTTAGGTTATTTAGTTTCAAAGTAAATTATTTACAAATGGTAATGAATAAAAAGAAGACAACAGTTCAGAGAATTCTAGAGTTCTTCTAGGAGCTTGCTAAATAGTCTTTTCAAAGCAATATCTATAGGGTTTTGATTTGGCATATTTGATATAGCCAAACTAAAACAAAATTCTCAAAAGAAGCAAAAAGAATCCTTGCTCCAACGAACCTAGAAGTGCCATACAGATGGATACAGATTGAGGACAGCTTTGAAAGTTGGCAAATAACACCCAACTATCAAAAAAGTGGATTCTAGAGACTACCCGTTGAGAAATACCAATGCATATAGTCCGTCTTATATTCCCTATTCAAATTTGGCTAGAAAAATGTCAAGAAAATCTTCAGGTAATATCCAAACAATCCAGACCTATAGAGACATTTAGAAGTCTCTAAATCCAATCTCCTGCTCACAGCAGGATCACTACTGAATCCAGACTAGGTTGCTCAGGGCTTTGCCCAATTGCACCCTGTAAAGCTCCAAGGTCAAAGATAGACCACACCACCACTGGACTGTCACCAGGAGGAAGAAGTTTTTGTCTTTATGATCCTCACTGTCTCTCATTCTTTTTCCGTGCACCTCTGTAAAGTCCCTGTCTCTTCTCAGGAGCATCCCTTCTGCACGGGCAGGCTGCTGTTACACCTCCCCAAAGTGCTCTCTTCTCCAAGCTGACCAGGCCAGCGCCCTCAGCTTTTCCTCACAGGGTTTGTGCTCCAGCCCTTGGGTTCTGCTGAACTCGTTCAAGTTTATCAATGTTAGGTCCTTTTTCATAGTGGTGGGAAGAGTGGAATAATACTGATTGCAGTAATCTAGATGTGATCTAATGAGTATGAAAATGAGAGAAAATTGTTTATCTAAGAGGACAGAATATCAAAAAAGCTCCCAAAATTAGTGTCTGAAAAGTTTTGAATTCACAGAAGTTCTTTAATCCTCTTTAAGACTTGCATGGACATGACTTTTGAAAAAGTGGACAATATACCTGTCATCTCCTTTAAATGTTTTTTTCTGACCTGCCAGCTTCATTTTCATCCAGTCTGGCTGACTTTTAACTGCTTCCTTCTTTCAGGCACCTGTGTCAGGCAGGCACTAAGAAAACAAGTCCTCGATATTTGCAACACAAATAAGATGTATGCTGTGTGAAACCAGCACAGGGAAATTGCCTCTCTCTCTCCCCCAGAAGAAAAATGCGCTCACACAAACACACAAGGGAGAAAATAGACAGATTCCCGGTATTAGACAAAGACTTTGAAGTAAACATAGCAGCCCCCAAAACTTATGCAGAAAAGCAAGCAAATCCTGGGGACCACTTCTTATGCACAAAGGATCTTAGAGTCAGGGGGAGAGGGAAGAGGGGAAGCTGTATGTATGAATCTATTCCCTCTACTTTATTCCATCCAGGAAGGGGAGGGAAAGCTCCACATCCATCCCTTGAACAAGTACAGGCAGAAAAAGCAGAGCCAGAAAAGCACAGGGGCACAGTTATAAAAGGTCAGTTTGGGGACCTGCCCACATCTATAAAGCATTGAGTGGCACATACATGGTATCCAGTATGATCTCTTTGAAAGAAATAATGTCTCTACTCAGTCTAAAAAAGGATCCTCATCACTACTGAAACAAGCCAACTATTTTAACGGAGGAGTGGGGGTCTCAAAGGTTACAGTTTAATATAACTGCCATTTCCTACACAGCAGACTATAAGGGAGGACTTTTTTTTTTCTTCTTCTCCCCCATGAGATTAAGATTTTAAGAGTCACAGGCATGAACTGGCCATTTACATCATCACATCAGTTGATACTCTTAGTGAGAGACACATGCATTAAATGATCATTCAGCGAGACACATGACACTATCCCTGGTGTACAACACTTCAAAAAATAATTTAAGTTGGAATATTGAATATCCTATTCTTTTGCAAACTACAGTATATTTCAAAAAGAAATCTCATCCAAAATGATTAACACTTCCTACTGTTCAGAAAAAAAGCCTGCCCTTTCAGACTAGCAGCTGTGGATCATTAGCTTTTCAGTGATGAGATGTGATGAGATTTCCCTATATGGAAAGGCAGTATTCTACAGAACAATTATTTCAAATTTCTTTTTATCTACCTCCACCCAATTTCATCTCATTTTAACAGAACCCTGTTTGCACCCACAGACTTCACAGTATTAACCCTTAAGTTTCCAAGCTCTTTTTTTCTTTTGCTTCTAATTTTGAATGTCGACAGAAAAGAACATATGGAAAAATGGATCACCCCACGGAGGAGATGCTGACCTATATCATCAGGTGCAGAAGAGACCAAAGTGAACCTGAAGAGGGAAGGCTGCAAGTTACACCTGAGAACTTTCTGACAAAAATTAGAAAATGCTCTTTTCACAGAAAAGCCTGGGTTCAATGAAAGTTACCAAACTGAGCATAAGATACTTCCAGCTGACATATACAGAGCTTTTCAGGACCCATATAGGTGAATTGCCCAAGACCAGGTGGGGACCAAACCTGGACCTCCTGGGCTCATGCTTAGGACCAACGCTGTACAACAATTCTATCTCAGTGCCAATCGTCTTTCACTTCCTCTCCTTTATGTAGCTCCTAACAACTACTGACATTTTCCTTTTTTTCTAGAAAATCTATTATTTCATCCTAAGTGGTCTGAGAACAACAATATGGGTCTGAGAACAAATGATGCCTCGTCATTTGCTTGGTTACAGCTAGTCATGGGAAAAGAAAAACAAGAGTTTGTTATAAGCAAGTAGGATGAAGGGGAACTGCTAGCTTTTTATTCCTATTGTTAGAGAGAAACTAAATTGAACTTTTTACTGGAAGGTTCATTTGTCTTTTGAATAGAAGTAATAGAAGGATGGCTCACCTAATATATTTAGGGAAGCAAGGGATAGAACTATAAAAAGAAATTCTAAAAATGCTGTTCTGCTAATTACCATTTAATTAACCACGATTATCTTTAATATTAAATTACTTAATATACAGGCTTATTCTTGTTTCTGCAAATGAATATCCTAGTGGTACAGAAGAAAAGCTGGGTAGAAGACTCATTGGTGGCATTGGTGATTGGTAGCAGAAATCAATATATTTCATCTCAGAGCAAAATGATTTTTTTCTCTGAGAGCAAAATCGGAAGGTTTTGAGTAATTTGAGCAGGAAGGATTCACTCAGCGAAAAAAAATACATTTTTAAGATTTCTTTGTTGCATTTGCATCTTTGGACTTCCAAGACTGATTCCAACTTGTGCACAAACACCAAAGACTAACTGGAAATAGGATAGCAGTGATGTAAGGAAAGTATTTAATGGATTAATTTGTAATTACATGTGAGGTTTCCAAACAACACCATTTCTTGCTTGCTAAATGGTTGAATACTTTACACTAGGGGTTGTTAGTAGATTTCTCACTACAGATAGGTGAAAAAACTGATGATTTTCTGGAGGCATGAATAACTTGTAAAGTCCAACTATTTCAGGAAGCAAAAAGTCCCAAACTGAGCAGTGCAAGTTTACTTATCACTCTAAAATATCACGAGATTTAAGATCACAATTGGCTGTAATTCTTTTTAACTCTCTTTTAAGATTTTTTATTCTTTTATATTACAACTTGAGGCAATAATTTCCCAGCATCAGAAAATGAAAATACTTGACTAGACAGGAAAATACCTTACATGTGACAGAAATAGAGATACTGGTAGCGATCTAACCATAGCCCTTCTAATGTCAGAAATCTAAAAATCAGTGCATTCTAGATCTTGTCAAAATTGATTTTAAAATAATTGAAGGTTCAGTTACCAAAAATGTAATCCTTTCTGTCCTAAGAGGCTAATCAATGAGCAATGCTCTGTCCCAGCTTAGTGATCTCAGCAACCAAATATCTGCAATGTCCATCTAAAAATGATATAAACTAGGGAAAAATTCAGTAAAGTCAAATCCTGATGTAAAACTAGCCTAACGTGAACAGAATCTGGCCTCAGGTTTTTCACATCCTACAAAGTAATACCAGTAATTTCCTAAAATAGTACTTCAATAATGCTTATTTGTGTCAGATTTTGAAAAGAAAAATACATTAAAAGAAGGACTACGATACTCAGTGTCTGGTTTGTGAAAACTTTTGATTGCCTTCCACTTTTTTCCTTTGAAAGTTTCATCTTGTGTCTTGACAGTGACAAATCACTAGTTCTTTGCTCAGTGGACCTTCCTGATAATAGAAAATATTCTTCCCCAAGAGAGGGAATATTTCAGGTAAACACATTCACATGGACTGAACCTGCCCTTTACTGTAAAAGAGTTTGATCTAATTGCTTGAATGTCATTGTAAGACAGAACATCTTAAAACAGATTATCAGGTAAATTTTAAGTGTCTTCAAGCACTAAAATGCTTCTTTTTTTCTTAAAATATTTTACATGGCAACTGTGATATAGAAGTTTTGTATCACTCTAATACTCCATGCATGGTTAGAGTTAACTAGTATTCATACCCTGAGTAATTTTTGAAAACTAATTAGTTCACTTAAAACAATGACAACAACCACCAAAACAGGGTAGAAAACCAAAATTGAACTACAGCAATTTTAGCCTTAGAGTAGATTTATCATAAATGTGAGATATTGTTTTATTCCCTCTCTTGAGATTTTCTTTTAAGTTTAGAGGAATCTAAAGTAGTAGCATAAAATTGTATTCTTCTATGATCTTTTTACCACAAACTCCAAGAAATTTCTACCTATGAGAAGCTAAAGGGTAACTTCTAGCATATCATCTTTTAAGACAAGTACTTAAATATTCTCCTGTCATTTTTTATGTAGTCTTATTTTTTCTTGTTGAGAAGATAAATACAGAGAAAGGAATATATAGAAAACAGGATCTGCCATATCTGCATATTTCATGTTACACAAATTGGAACTATATGATCTCTGTATCGTATATCCATATTGCTATGAGCAACAGCGGCTTTTCTAACTTGGCTACTGGCACGACAGTCTGAAACAGGGCCTTCAAAACCCAGGCAGCTCTTCTTGTTCATCTTGCTGCACCTGCCCAGGCAAAACAGCTAATAAGGAAAATATATCACTTTATTTACTTATTTTAAATGGCTCGATTCCCTTAAGAATTTGAAAGACGAGGAGGTTTGCATTTTATAAAACTTGCAGAGTGCAGTGGTGTGCATGTGGGAACTCTATCTGCCTCTTGATGACAAAAATGCATTCTGTTCCAATCAAAAAAATAAAGAAAAGAAAGGCTGGAAACTCAAGATAGTCTGATCAGTCTGAAACGCTGATAGTCCCATTTTTTTTCACCCTGCTACAGTGATTCAAAGGTTGGTTCCCGCTCACCTTTGTCTCACTTTGAGGGTTCTGCCCCACAATACCACATTCATATAATACCATTAAAGCACAGCTAGTTCACAGGAGGCTCTCAAACGTATGGGGCACCCTTCTCAAACAGTCTGGCTCTGTACAACTCCCTCCAGCTCTGAGAAAACAAGTAACTTGTCCATTAATAATAGCTTTGCATGATTTTTTTTTAAAATCTACTTAGATGATTCCAGCAAAATTAAACACATTCTTAGCCAATAAAAAAATAAGCAAAAGAAAATTTATGTGTATATGAGGTCTATTTTTAATGACAAGCTACAGGAACGTAACTATCCTTCTCAGGGCTTTCTTGTCAGATAACAAAACAGAGTAAATGTCAACATTTTATATTCCAGCATGCCACTCTCAAGGATGAGGACAATAACCAGATCTCTTCTGGCTGTCCCGATTACAGAGATGGGAACGAACACCGAGACATTCTTCATTACATGACAGAAGAGCAACTCCAAAAGCAAAACCTCTCATTTTGAGAGCGAGGCTATAGAAAGGGAAGTCGTGACATTAGCAGGCAGGTACTTGGGCACAAGTAATAAAGCTAAATGCAAGAGAGAATTTGCAAGGTAATTTTCTCTCTGAAAACTCCTGGATTCAAAAGCAGGGCCTATATTAGATTTTTTTGCTACTGCATATGCCAATAAATTGAAAAAGCAAATAAAAACACTGCCAGTAAAGGGTATTTGCCCTGGAGCGATAAGGAGCATCAGAGAAAGCCTGACCCAGCACTGCAGTGACTACAGTGAAATCTGGGCATCATCGAGCTGGCAGAGAGCAGCTCACAGGGGAGCTGCGGACCCGGATAAACCTTGGATCAAGTCCACAGGAAGAACCAGAGCAAAAGAAGTGTCTGAGAGTTGGTTCACACTCAGAGTTTACCTTATTGATCAGCTAAAAGAGATCAAGTATCACCTAATTTGCAGAACAAAGAAGAAAATGTTATATATAATTGTAGAACTACGCACATGTATTAATATCTGATGGAGGGTCCAGTAAAAGAAATAATTACCAGGTACCTCCGAGATTCCTCATTACAGTGTTTGGTTGTGCCTTTCCTCTACCAGTTCCAAAGGAAAAAAGAAAAAAAAAGGACATATCTTAAGAGGGAAGTGAATCACAAGGCCAAACAATCTAATGCATAATTTTTAGGCTACTGTTTTAAGATCACAGATTGTCATCACAGTTTGGAAATTATGCAAATAACAGCAGCTACATTTAGAGGTCTGCACAAGGAAAGACTTCCCGACCTAAATAGTAATTGTGCCTCAGAAAAGGCAGTATTTTTCTTTTTGTGATGCAAGGCTGCTACCTACAGGTTTCACTGGAGAATGACACTCAGGGAGGATTTGGAAAAAAAAAATCTGATTCTTATGAGAAAATAGCACAGCAGCATTACCAATAAATTAAAACCTTATTACCTTCAAGGTAAAGGACATATATTCTACTGAAAAAAAAACTTTTTTTTTTTTTTTGTAACTAATACTCTGGAATATTTTTGGTTAATACAATTTAGCAGCAAATCTGGTAAGACTGCTGCTGATTTTTTTTTTAATCTATATTTAAATTCTATTCTCATAAGACAATTCCCTTTTTTAATCAACAAGAAAATATCACCTCATCTCTCTCTGACACACATTTCAGAGATACAAAAGTGGCATACAATTTTGGCCCTACCTATTTAAAGGTCACTATTCAGCGCTTACACTTGCAAACCCTGAAGTTTCTGGCAAGAAATATTTGTATCCTATAAAAATATTTCCATCCTACATCCCTATTACAATTCAAACGCCATAGAATAATTTCACTGAGAGCTATCTGCACTAGCTTAGATATAATAAGATTTCCAATATTTTTAAGATTATGAAAAGATGCTTGGGAAGCTTCAGGAATTTATGTGCGTGCTTTTCTTCCCTGCATGCTTCACATGCTCCTTTCTTCCTCTATACAGGTATAGTCTAACAAATAGTTTACACCTACCTGCAAATTTACTCTTGGGGACACCCTTACTGATTTGAACAGATCTTAAAACAATTTGAATCTGGTAGAACAGGCTCAGATGGTGAAGTCTTCACAGCAGTGGCCAAGGGATGAGTCCAGGATACTGAAGATGCTACTGGAATACAACCAATACTTAACAACAGTAGTAGTAACAGCAGCATTTTTCTGCATTTAAGGATCAACTAAGACTTGGGCAAGCTACGTAGTATAAAATTGTCCTGGCTTTTTTCCAGAATAGTGATACTCCCACCCATGTTTTCTTTTTTCTTTTTTCTTTTTTTTTAAACATGTC
>JAWLRI010000560.1:1858743-1874233 GCA_034781795.1 Crypturellus tataupa
CAAAAATCCACCCTATTTTCAACCCATGGTTCTTATTCCCTTTTCTTGCCTAACAACTAAAAGGAGCCCTGAATGAACACTGAGGATTTTCTAGCTCTTCATTCTGGCCTTTCCCTGGACCTGCTCAGGAAAACCATTTGCAAACCTTCATACCTCAGGATGGAGCATACATGGGGCCAGTAGAGAAAAGAGCTGTATACAAGAGTTTGGTAGCCAAATGCAGAAGGGATTTTAACTTGTATCATTCAGCATACAGTGCAGTTTTCTAGGACGGGCCAATCTGTGTCACTGCTTGGGCAGAAAATAACAGGCAAATCACTGACAGTACATTACCTTCTCTAGGAAGCCCTGCAAAGTTTAAAAAGGCAATAATACGTCTTTAGAGTTATTGCAAGTATTTCAAGGTGAGCATAAACATTAATTCCTACTTCTCTTCATAAAAAAGTGAAATACATTACTATACTGGCTCAGGGAAAAGCTTCCACTCAAAAATTTAAAGGTTGACAAAATCAAATACAACTGAAGAGCTTCCACACAGACCCTAACTGCAGACATCACTACTCAAATAACCCATACTAAGTAGCAAACAGAAAGAAGGTATTTGGGTGTATAACCAGAACAGGATCTGAGTTATTGGAAAAATTCTCCATGGAGATCAAAGCTAATCACAAAAGCTCTCTTCCTCACTATCAGTTTCATAGCAGTACTGTTCATCTAAAAGAGAACAAACTATCCACAGTCTCCTTCTATATTCTTTTGTCATATCTTAAAAGCATGTAACTTCCAATCCAATAAACAAACTCATTTACCTAGAGCTTTCTGTGTTGTTTTTGTAGCTTTTGGTCAGCAAGTCTCACTCAGCCAAAGATGCCCTGTGTGTCAGCTCTGGAAAACACTTCCTTCTGGGCTTTTGAAAACTGTTAGTGGAATCTAATTAGAAAAGATATATTTATCTGTTTTTACAGTTCTTTTTCTTTGAAATACCAGTGAGGTAACAAGGCCCAAATAAAGAGATTACATTAAGCACATGACTAGATGACCTCTAGAGGTCCCTTTCAACCTTAGGCATTCTATGATTCTATGATCATCTTTACACTTATACAGATACAAATACATATTTACAAAGTACAATAATCTTCCCTGCACATATTTTCCTTTTTCCATTTTTAAACCTCTACATAGGGACTTTGGCCCACACACAGCATTTAGTAACAACTTTATCAAGATGGGACCTTATTCCTTAGTACCTCATTTTATCAGTTACATCTTTACATAGTTAAGAAAGGAAACAAAATAGAAAAGCTCCTGCTGCTGCTTTGTAGTTCTGCTGGTCAGGTATAAATCATGTGTAGCATCTATTCTTATTGAAAGCAAAATACATTTCCTACTATATTCTTCCATTTTTCCAAGGGTGCCATCATATTTTGCAGTGTCTCATCTTCCCATTTACTAAGGGCAAAACAAGTCAGAGGCAACAACCTGGCCAGTGCCTTATGAAAATGCAGATAAATCCAAGCTGCAAGAAGTTTATCTGCTTTCCATTGTTCAGAGCCTTGTTTCGCCATTTCCTCAAACACAACAGCAAGACAAATGGCAAAACAGATGGCAACATCCTCTGTTCCCATGAAGAGAAGTTTTGCCCTCATACATGGCTATATATGGTGCAAAACAATGAAAAACTCAATGGAATATTTTTGCCTGAAATACATGTATGAAGTAACCCAGAAAATAACACAAAATAATTTTTAAGGTTCCTCAGCCTTAACCTAGTTTGGCCTGGTCCCACCGACAGCTTACATTAGTTTTTTATGACTCTGAGGCCCATGGCACAGAAATACGGAACGCAAGGTTCAGCACACCTCTTTTTGGATAGATTTTACAAAAATGGTGAGCAAATAAAGTAGACAATGATGCCTTTGCACTACGAGACAATTGCCTCCACACCATTATTTAATTCACAACTTTCTATGATTTGAGAGCACCATAAAATCACTAGATCTAACTGCATCATGTGTATGTTTTTTATTTACTGCCTCCCATTCATACAAGGGTATTACATTAAAGAGTAAATGAACAAAAGAAAGGTAGCTAAAGGCTCTCAAATGAGCTAGTGTGAAGCACAAGTTAAAAAAATCCCAAGCCCATTTGAAAGCATTCTTATAGACTTTATAAGAGTTCTTTCTACAATTTTTGCTGAACTTACACATAGAGTTGTTTCTTTTAATTCTATTTCTTTATTAGCATACTTTTTTTTCCCTCCTCAACATGATTTCATAGTATATAAGTATGCATTTAAAACTCATGGGATTTTTTGTTGGGATTTGCATCAACAGTTAACAATTAGGTAGCTACTTTTGAAACTACCAAGAAAAACACTACACCGGTGAAACCCGAAAATACAGTGAGGAGCAGTATTACTGTTTTATCTTCTTTTCTGAATCCTAAATGCTTTTTCTTTTCTTTTTTTTTTTTTTTAAACAGGCAATAAACCTCAGTGGAAATCTGGTTGAATATTTTCCATCATGCAGTGGACAAGCACAACCATGCACCAGCTCCCTGTGTTTCTGAAAACTCTACTTAATTGTTGCTCCGAGTGCTTTAGCATCACCCAACAAGCAGTGGAGCTCAGTAAGCATCACAAACCACCACGATGTGCATTAATTAAAGCACAGGTGAAAAGTCAGAATAACACACTGGCCCGACCCCAAGCCTACAGGCACAATCTCAAAATTGCCAGTAATAACAAAGGTATCAAATCCTTAACTCTTACAGTAGGTATTGTAGAGAGATCTCTAGCACAAAACATGCCATCGCAGTTACCACCACGTTCTCAAAGACCTCATGTACGCACATACAGGAAAACGAGAGGTGACTTCTGTTTCTGCCTCAGAAGGAGGAAGACTTGTTCTGATTGTGAAGCAGGCAATGTAATGATGAGACAGCACGCCACGAGCAAGTTATTCACCTTACCTTCAAATCATTCAGGAGAGGGATACACCTTGGTGAGGCTGCACTGCCTAGAGCACTGCTTCTCAGGCTTTTGAAATGAAATTTCAAGTTATCACAATTTCTTCCAGACTACCACACAACCTCGCCATCAAACTTTTAAATATATACTGTTTAATATGGATTTACAAGTGGAAAGCTCTTGCTAAGGAAAGCGACTACAAATTACAGTTCGAGAACTAGTGGCTTAGCAGGTTATTAAATAGAACAATAAAAGACAGAGAAAGCAAGGGAATAATGAACATAAAACATAATGAAGTAAAAAAAAAAGCAGCAATGGATGAAAGGATGAAAGTGGAAGAAGTTGTACATGTTCCTTATGTTTTAATGTTAAACAGCTTATATAGTTATAAAAATAAAGATAATGTCTAAAGACTCTCAGATAATTTATTATGTCTTTCATTCTGGACATTTTGTTACACAGCATTAAGTACTACGTTAATGGGGCTTTATTTGTGAATTAACTAACTTGAAAACCAACACAGTATAATATATTATCCAAATGAGCTGCAATTATGAGCCACTTTATTTTCTGTAACATAACTTTAGTGCAGGCAGTGTTGAGAGGTAGAAAAACCACAACTTTATAAATATGTATTTTGTAACTACATCCATGTATAGATTTAGCTACATCTCTTCAAATGAATAACAATTTTGTCTCCAAGAATAAAAAGAAAGACAATTGGTTGAATTATTCCTATAGTGTATTTTTATACTTGAATATATTACTATTACAGATTTTTTTTCTCTAGCTCTGATAGCAATCTTTGAATATTTTAGTAGGCGGGTGACTTTTTTGTTTTTTCTTCTTCTTATTCACACCACGGCCATGGAGCTGTCATCCCTACTTTAGAAAAATACAAGAACCAAAACCAAAACACAACCAAAAAAAAAAAGAAAAACAAGTTTTCTAATAGTACTCTGACACAAAAAATAATAATGTGGTGAAGATAAGAGTTTTTAAACCCACACTGCAACTTGAACTAAGATGAATTGAGAGGAAGAGGGAGGAGTTTCTTTTGTTTGGTTGGTTGGTTTTTTAAGACACAACTCTTAGGTGGACCACCAATTCCTGAAAAGAATTCCAGAAAAACTATTCTCATCAAAATTTGAATGCAAAAGAAAACATTTTTTTCCTCACTATGAATGCTCTATCTTACTTAAAGTATCTTTAAAAACCTCTCTCTGTGGTTTTTGAATCTCCATTTCAAAAATAGTCCTCAGGCTGATTTTCCTGCTACCAAAATTTAAACTTAAATACAGGCATAATCAAAACTTGGCTTTACAGAGACTGTGGAACATGCAAATGTCCTGTCTTCCACCTGGGAAAAACATGCAATTCCTCCTTTTTCCTTTCCAAAGGATGCCTGTGCACAAATGCACATGTGCATTTATACACCAGAACACATGCATAGGAAGAGGAGAGGAACTGTGCATATACTGCAGTCCAGCCAGTCAAATCATTTTTCATATCAGCACCTATGTATAAATCTTAGTGCCCACAGTCTGTTTACTGTCTTTAAAAATGCAGGGAAATAAAGAGTAGCTCTTCAGCTACTTCCAGCTCTTCCAAAAAAAAAAGAAACTTGCAGCACCAGCGAGAATTCATTTCAGCTATGGAGATTGGGACATACCTAGAGAAAGCTCTATTTGCAATTGCTGGAATATCATTTGCTCCGACTGTGCCCGCTTCAGACATCAGAAAGCAGCAGCTTATTTTCTATGCTCTTGCTTCTCCCTGCCACATGAAGGCACGAAGCTCCAAACACTGTAGAATTATTTTCAGTGTCAATTTCTTGTTTATCACATTTTCCACCCTATCTATTTTTTAGTATCTGATAAGTCTCCCTGGGATCTAGATACATCTCTGATAAAGAGCTGTTTGACGACTGCATTCTCAACAAAGCTTCCTTACATACATTTTATCTATATGTAAATACACAAAAGAAAGGCATAAAACATATTTACAAGTATAGGGGTTCCTGTTATTATAGCCAAACACAAAGCAAATGTATGCATGTGCTCATATACATACAGTGATACAAGGGGATTTCCACAGGGAAATGGGAAAGTTATTGTTAAAATGTCTGTCATCCTTGTAAGAGAAACAGAAATGAGCTGGGCATTAAATTTGCATACAGCCCCAAGCGCAGAGGTTCCTCTATGCGCAGCGTTCTCCCGTTATTGATGATGGGCATATCTGGCAGGAAGATCCTGTCAGGATTAGCTCAGGGAGAGGGAAAAAAAAAAAAAAAAAAAAACACCCCCAAGGAGATAATTTGAAGACATACTGAGCATTTGCCTCCGTACATGAAAATAAACATGAAATCCACTGCAAACTCTGCACACTGAAAGTTACCACAACCCCTCCGCCTCACACCAGGGGATAATCTATTGCAGCTAATTAACACGCAGCCATGCACCACACTGTTGGAAACGGTTGCCACTTAGGACTGATTTAGGTCTTGCAGGGCTTAAATAGGCTCGGAAAGAAAAGGTCTTCAGCATTAAGACAGAAGGAAGAACAAAAACCCCAAAAGGTAAAATTAAAGTAGCTGTGAAATAAATAGACTCAGGTTCATTTGATGGTTTAACTCTCTAGCCAGTTAACAATACAACGTTAAGACATAATTCCTGTTTTTACAATAAACACCAAAAGGCACAGTACCCTTCTCAATTTAAAATCAGCTTTTGGTAAAGCCAAAAAACACCACTAGCAATCTATGCTCCATCAGGCTTTTTTTCTTACTTTATAGGCAAAACCGCTTTAACAGCGCTTGTCTTTTAACAAGCCTGGAGGTTGGAGGTAGAACTGATCTTTTTTAAAAATTAAGGAGAGAGCAGATATGTACTAGAATATATTATTTTGTTTTTAAAAAATCTAATTGTCCACATACCAAAAAAAAAAAAAAAGAAAAAGAAATCTTGAACTGAAATCACCTTGGGTAAGATTATGCAGTATTTCTCCTTCCTCACATTTTTGCTAACCCAGTCCTCCTTTCCTTAGAATTTTTCTTGCTGGGAGAGAAAGCGCGATGCGGCTTCAGAAGATCTACATTTTTACCACACAGATAAAGGCAGGCACAGCATAACGTATCAAAACGAAGACATGAAAGCACATCTCCAAATGTTCAGCTACACATTGTATTAAATATCTTTACTACCCTTGAACAGTAATTGAAGTTATTCCAAATACCTTAAGTCCTACCGCAACAGCACGCTAACTTCACTGTACTTACTTTATGGTCAACTCACCTATACCTTTGAAGGAAGATGGGGGAAAAAAACATATGATGACTGAAAACAAAATCTCTTTGGGCTCAGTTGTCATCCATGACAGAAAAACACGTGCATTAAGGAGAGGGGGACAAGACTGTTACAGGAGAACATGAATCAAACAACAAGAAAGGATATCTGCCAGCATCGGTAGGTAACCCCCAATTAGAAAATTAATTCCCTGTGTCCAAAATGGCCAATTTAAGAATTCAGCATGAAAATTATTGGAAAAGTTCTAGTCTCGATTACAGGAGCTTCAGTGTAATTGGTTACAAAACATCGTTGTGAAACTGTCTGTAAATACCAGATATTAGGACATATGTGTGCAAGGAGTTAACCATGCTACTTCCATTTTGGAAAAGCATCACTTCCAGCTGGTGATGGACCATCAGTACCCAGCTACACCCTGACAAAGGCAAGGGAGTTGGTTGTTGGATAATGCTTTGGAAACATATACTTCCTGCTGCAGCAAGCCCGTTTTCCAAACCTGTTACCACAGCAAGCAGGCATGGTTTACGACAGTGAAGTGAACATGCTTTAGGAATGATCCCAGAGACAAAGGCCAAGACTCCACCTATAGAGTCCTATTTCCTCCCTCTAGTGGGAGCCAACAGGAAACATCAGACTTCTGCTTTTGTCCAGCAAATTTAGTTCATTCAACCTTGGGCCAAGGTGAATTGCCCAAGGTCAGGTGGAAACCAAACGTGGACCTCCTGGGCTCAGGCTTAGGATCAGTGCTAGACAACCATTATATCTCAGTGCCACCCATCTTTCACCTCCTCTCCTTCTTTATGTATCTCCTAACAACTACTGACATTTTCCTTTTTGTCTAGAAAATTTATTACTTCATCCTAAGTGGTCTGAGAAAAACAATACAGGCCTGAGAACAAATGACACCTCATCATCTGCTTGGTTACAGCTAGTCATGGGAGAAGAAAAACAAGAGTTTGTTACAAGTAAGTAGGATAAAAGGGAACTGCTATTTTTTTATTCCTGTTGTTAGAGAGAAACTAAATTGAACTTTTTACTGGAAGTTTCATTTGTCTTTTGAATAGAAGTAATAGAAGGATGGCTCACCTAATATATTTGGGGAAGCAAGGGTTAGAATTATAAAAAGAAATTCTGAAAAGGCTGTTCTGCTAATTACCATTTCATTAACCATGATTATCTTTAGTATTAAGTTACTTAATTTATAGGCTTATTCTTGTTTCTGCAAATGAATATCCTAGTGGTACAGAAGAAAAGCTGGGTAGTAGACTCATTGGTGGCACTGGTGATTGGTAGAAGAAATTAATACATTTCATCTGAAAGTAGAATTTTTTTTTTCAGTTTGAGAGCAAAATAGGTAGGTTTTAACATTGTAGTCCTGTTGACCTTTTTTGTTTGTTTTTTTGAGGATTTCAGATTAGAAGAAAATTCAGTAACTGCCAAAAGATTGAAAAATGAGAACATTTAAGTCTTTCTAATTTGAGTGGGAAGGATTCACTCAGCGCAAAAGAAAACATTTTTGAGATTTCTTTGCTGCAATTGCATCTTTAGATTCCAAGACTGATTCCAATTTCTGCACAAACACCAAAGACTATCTAGAAATAGGATAGCAGTAATATAAGGAAGGTCCTTAATGGATTCTTTTGTAATTACACATGAGCTTTCCAAACAACACTGTTTTTTGCTTGCTACATGGTTGAATATTTTACACTAGGGGTTGATTTCTCACTACAGATGGGTGAAAATCTGATGATTTTCTGGAGGCATGAATAACTTGAAAAGTCCAACTACTTCAGAAAGCAAAAGCCCCAAACTGAACAGTGCAAGTTTACTTACCACTCTAAAACATGACCATATTAAGATCAAAGAATTAAGATCATAATTGACTATAACTCTTTTTAACTCTTTTTAAAGATTTTTTTATTCTTTCTTACTACAACGTGAGGCAATAATTTCCCAGTATCAGAAAATAAAAATCCTTGACTAGCCAGGAAAATACATTACATGTGACAGAAATGGAGATATTAGTAGTGATTTAGCCACAGCCCTTCTAATGTCAGAAATCTAAAAATCAGTGCACTCTAGATCTTATCAAAATTGATTTTAAAATAAGTGAAGGCACATTCACCAAAAACGTAATCCTTTCCATCCTAAGAGGCTAATCAATGAGCAATGCTCTGTCCCAGCTTACTGATCTCAGCAACAAAATATCTGCAACTTCCATCTAAAAATTATATAAACTAGGGACAAAATCAATAAAGTCAAATCCTGATGTAAAACTAGCCTAATGTGAACAGAATCTGGTCTAAGGTTTTTCACATCCTACAACGTAATACCAGTAATTTCCTAAAACACTACTTCAATAATGGTTATTCGTGTCAGATTTTGAAAAGAAAAATACATTAAAAGGAGGACCATGATACTCAGTGTCTGCTTTGTGAAAGCTTGTGATTGCCTTCCACTTTTTTCCTTTGAAAATTTGATCTCGTGTCTTGACAGTGACAAATCACTAGTTCTTTGCTCAGTGGACCTTCCTGATAATAGAAAATATTCCTCCCCAAGAGAGGGAATATTTCAGGTAAACACATTCACATGGACTGAGCCTGCCCTTTACTGAAAAAGAGTTTGATCTAATTGCTTGAATGTCATTCTAAGACAGAGCATCTTAAAACAGATTATCAAGTAAATTTTAAGTGACTTCGAACACTAAAGCACTTTTTTTTTCTTAAAATATTTCACATGGCAACTCTGATATAGACATTGTTTTGTATCACCCTAATACTCCATGCATGGTGAGAGTTATCTAGTACTTACACACTGACTAATACCTGAAAACTAATTAGTTCACTCAAAATAACAACAACCACAACCAAAATAGGGTAGAAAGCCAAAATTGAACCACAGCGATTTCAGCATTAAATTTATCATAAGTTTATTGTGAGATATTGTTTTATTCCCTCTCTTGAGATTTTCTTTTAGGTTTAGTGGAATCTACAGTAGTAGCATAAAACTGTATTCCTTTATGATCTTTTTACCACAAACTCCAACAGAACCCCGAGATCTTCTGCATTATGTGACAGAAAAGCAACTCCAAAAGCAAAACCCCTCATCTTGAGAACGAGGCTGCAGAAAGGGAAGCCGTGACATTAGTGGGCAGATATGCGGGCATAAGTAATAAAGCTAAACTCGAGAGAGAATTCGCAGGGTAATTTTCTCTTTGAAAACTCCTGGATTCAAAAGCAGGGCGTCTATTACATTTTTTTCCTACTGCATATGCCAAGTTGAAAAAGCAAATAAAAACACTGCCAGAAAAGGATATTCACTCTGGAGTGACAAGGGGCATCAGAGAAAGCCTGACCCAGCACTGCAGTGACTGCAGTGAAACCTGGGCATCACAGAGCCATCGGAGAGCAGCTCGGAGGGGAGCTGCGGACTAGGATAAACCTTGCTTGAATCAAGCCCACAGGAAGAAACAGAGCAAAAGAAGTGTACCTCATTGATCAGCTAAAAGAGATCCAGTGTCACCTAATTTGCAGAACAGAGAAGAAAATGTTATATATAACTGTAGAACTACGCACATGCATTAATACCTGATGGAGGATCTACTAAAGGAAATAATTACCAGGTACCTTTGAGATTCCTCATTACAGTGTTTGGTTGTGCCTTTCCTCTACCAGTTTCAAAGGAAAAAAGAGAAAAAGGATATATCTTAAGAGGAAAGTGAATCACAAGGCCAAACAACTTAATGCAAAATCTTTAGGCTACTGTTTTAAGATCACAGATTGTCATCAAAGTCTGGAAATTATGCAAATAACAGCAGCCACATTTAGAGGTCTGCACAAGGAAAGATTTCCCGACCTAAATAGTAATTGTGCCTCAGAAAAGACAGTGTTTTTCTTTTCGTGATGCAAGGCTGCTACCTACAGGTTTCACTGCAGAATGACACTTTGGGAAGATTAAGAAAAAAAAAATCCTATTTTTATGAGAAAATAGCACAGCAACAGTACCAATAAATTAAAACCTTATTAACTTCAAGGTAAAGGACACACATTCTACTGAAAAAAAGAAAACACTGTGTGTTTTTGTTTTTATCTTTGTAACAAATACTCTGGAAATTTTTTGCTTAATACAATTTAGCAGGAAATCTGGTAAGACTGCTGCTGATTTTTTTTAACCTATATCTAAATAATTTCTATTCTCATAATTCCCTTTTTAATCAATAAGAAAATAACATCTATCTCTCTCTAATACACATTTCAGAGATAAAGGTGACATACCATTTTGGCTCTACCTATTTAAAGGTTGCTATTCAGTGCTTATCCTTGCAAACCCTGAAGATTCTGGCAAGAAATATTTGTACTCTCTAAAAATATTTCTATCCTACGTCCCTATTACAATCAAACTCCATAGAAAAAATATATTGAGAGCTATCTGCACTAGCTGAGATATAACTGGATTTCCAATATTTTTAAGATTATGAAAAGATGCTAGGGAAGCTTCAGGAATTTATGTGCGTGCTTTTCTTCCCTGCATCCTTCACATGCTCCTTTCTTCCTCTACGCAGGTAAAGTCTAACAAATACACCTACCTGCAAATTTACTCTTGGGGACACCCTTACTGATCTGAACAGAACTTCAAAAGATTTGAATCTGGTGGAACAGGCTCAGATGGTGAAGTCTTCACAGCAGGGGCCAAGGGACGAGCCCAGGATACTGAAGATGCTACTGGAATACAACCAATACGTAACAACAGCAGTCGTAAAGGCAGCATTTTTTTATATTTAAGGATCAACTCAGGCAAGCTATGCAGTATAAAAATGTCCTGTTTTTTTTTTTTCTGGAATAGTGGCGCCCCCACCCATGTTTTTTTTAAACATATCCCCAAGTAGCATAAATATAGGGAAAAAAAAAAAGATAAAGCGCATTCTATATTACACAGCAAAATCCAGGAATTTATTTTTCCTTCGAGATACAGAGTTCAGCACTTTTGTATTTAAAGGTTCTATTTTTATATCCATAGCAACAAAAGGACATCAACCTGTCAAAAGTACAATTAAATACTTTTTACTATCAATAGAATGCTATGAAAGGGAATATTTTAAAATGAGTAATTTTTGTGGCCATTTGTCCAACTTCTGAATACTTTCCCCTGACTACATCTTGTGAAGATCTGCTTCTATTTGTATCAACTAATTATGGAACTTAAAATTAGTTATCCAATGAGCTGAAAAAAATGTCTTTTTTTTTTAAACAGTCCTAGTTGTACAGAGTATATTGATTCCAGCACGTTTCTGAAATAATCAGGACACATTATTAACTGCTTCCAGCTTAATTGGAAGCAAAAATAAAATATCAAAAAATAGAGTTAGTTAAAAAAATGAATTGCAGAAAAAAAAAAGAAAAAAGTTAATGTCAGATATATTAAGAAATAAAAAATGTTCAGTAATATTGACTAACTTTATTCCTTTATTGTTACATAACTAAAATACATTTTAGGGACAAAATATTTTGATCCTACTAATATTCCTTTTGATTTTAAATTCAAGCAATTAAGAAAATTCAATTATTCACAGTTTTTAGATAAAATTTTAAGGCTACTTCTTTCCAAAAATTATCAGCTATTCTTTTCTCATTTTTAGAAACTGTAAATTGTTTATGTTATTTTAATGACATCCTCCTATATTTAATAATATAACTATATCACAATTAAATGAGCTCAATTCTATTTTAATTAAAGAGATAATCCTGAATCATTCTTTTTAATAGAAATGTCTTGCTATAATTGAACTGTTCAGACAATGTTGTAATGAATGTTGAAAAGAGAACTACATAAACTATAACAGCACACTCATAACAAATTTGCTCCGAAATTAATATTTAAGACACTTAAACATACTTTATGCCTCCTCTATAGTTGCCTGTAAATTAAGTTGCCTTTCCCACTGACTGAACTTATTCATACTTTATTTAGTTCTCCCTATTTTTAATTGCTTCACAAGGCTCCACGAGCACAGTTAGTGGTAACACTCACAGGTTGCAGGAGAAACGTTAATAAAAGTTCCTACTGGGAGTTTCATTAGGCAATCTAAATTGTGAATCACATGCCCATATCTTTTTATTAATTACTTTCCCGGGTATCAAAATGGGAAGTATTTTACTATTTAAGATTTTTTTTTTCAAGCTAAATGCATTACTAATATTGAGTTTTTCCTAAAAATAAGGAAATAAGGATGACCAAACACCCCTATATACTGGGAAACAGGGGCCTGTTGATTACTGTAAAAAGACTTATGGTTTTAAAAAAATGCAAATATTGTTTATCTTGCTGAAAGCAACCTGAATAACTTTTACACTTGACTGTCATTCTATAATCATAGCTGACTTTAAATTCAAAAAAATTCAAAAAAATTCTAGTTAAATATTTTTACTTTGTTCTTGTACTTCATATGTGTTCTAATATTCATTTTTTCCTTGAATTGCTACGACCTTATGTTGCACAATGTTTATATCAGGAAAAACTGCTGTCATTTTGCTTCTCGTACATTCTGCTTGAAATGCTCATAAAGTTCCTCAAAACACCCATTGAAACTTAAAAAGAAATAAAATAAAAATATTTCCTTTATGAAAGCTCACTGCCCTCTGATATCATTCACTGTTTAGAAACCCATAAAAGAATAGATAACAAATATATGACTCACAAATTATCAATTATGAAAAATAATCTGAGGTAGAATGCTGCCCTAATGCAAAAAGATGGATTACTTGTCATAAGCCAATAAAGCTTTTGTTTGCGAATCCAATATCTCACTTCTTTCTTTCATGTTAGGAAACTTAAAATGATTTTTAAACTGCATTAACTTAAAAAAAAATGCCTGTATCATAAAGGTGAACAGCGCAGATACCCCCCAGAAATAATCTTTCGTTTTTTTAATCCCATTTATATTTTAGATTCAGCTATCGGTCTTGAAAAAAAACCAAATCACGGCAGCTGAGACGAGACTCCTCACAAAGCAAGTAGCTCGTCTTGCGCTTTGGAGGCACCCGTGGTTTTGGATCTACCACCCAGCCCTTACAGTGATCCCCAAGAAGTACCATATTTGTCACTGCCAGCCAGGCAGTAGAACTTAATTAGTCTATAACCGCACTCAGGAGTATGGTCAGCCTGTGTTTTAAAGCAATCCTCAATCCTTACATTAGGGTTCTTTAGGATTTGGGGTCTACTTTGCTCCCCATGATTTGAGGAAGAGGTTAAAGAGGAGAAGCCTAGAAAATAAAATGAATGCCAGCCTAGGAACCGAGCTGCCAAGGGGTTACCTACGGAAAACCCTGCCTAGAGAGGCAGCAGCGAACTCATTACTTTCTCTGACTGGCAAATGACAGGATTGCTCAAAAACGCAAGAGCTTTATTCCCATCCTGAAACCACAACCCGCCCCCTGCTCCGTCTGCTCATCCTTTTGCCTTCTCTGCAAACTGTGGCCCCAGAGCTTGTAGTATAATGTGATGAAAAAGAAAAAAATAGCAGCAGGAATGCTATTCATGCACGTACATACGAGAACAGCCCCTATTAGGCTCAGCTCTGGTTCAACTTGTGATCACCGCTACACAAACGACTTTCGCTTTGCCTCCTTCAGCATTTACAAGCATCTATGGCTAACAAATTTTACTCCCATCAAGTCAGAGTACCTGATTTTAAGCAGCGCCAGCCACGCTCATATCTACCCCGCGCTGTGAGAAATGGCTGAAAGATTTAATTAAAATAATTTAATTTAAATTAGGCTTATGTTAGAGGCTGAGAGCAAAGGCGCAGGAGGGCGAGCGCAGTGAACCGCAGGCAATGAAGCATACTAACCAGAGATGCCCAGGTTCAGCTCCTGGGGTCACGTATTCACTGCCTGCTCCCAGCTCCGGTTGGGAGTGTGCCTGGAGGTGGCTTTCTCAGCGGTGGCGAGACTGGGCGCGCGGGGGGGATTAACTACGTTGTCACTCACTAATGACAGCTGCCAGCTGATTAGAAACCACATTAAGGTCTTAACTTTAACTTGGCTGATCAGGAAGATCAAATTCCCATAACTGGTTTGATTTCTTTTTTTCTATTAAAAGAGTAGGGGAAAAAAAGGAGAATATGAGAGAGGCAGGTTGCACATTTGCTACCTAATCAGAATATAAGGAACTCACAATTACTCAACTGTAAAAATGAACTTTTATAAATTAAAATACCATGATTGACTTAGACCAGCTTCATCAGCATCGCTGGCAAGGGCTTAAGTTCTCCTAGACATACAGGACAAGGGTTTTAAATAATTAATATTATTTTTCCTAATAAATGTAAGCAATTAGGGTCCAAACTATAAAAGCAAAATCGTTTTTGAGTGTTTGGACATATTCCTCAGGAAAGCAGGCCACGAGGAGAACAAGGCTGTTATATTTTCTGTAAAAAGGGAAAAAAGCAAATATTGCAACAAATGATCTGAGTTGTCTTTATTGTAATTGTTCACTGGCCAGGCTGCTAGTCAAGGCAATACTCACATTCACGCTCAGTAAACCAGTAACTTTGGGATATTCCCCACATAGGCAGAAACCTTTCTTCTTCATCAGCACTTTAAAGTAAATTCAAAACAGATGCTTAATGCTAAGGCTGTAATGAAAATATTTCCTTCACAACCTACAGCTCTGATAAGGCTGCTTTCGGAAATATAATGGTTACACATCCCCTCCATGGCTTTAACAACCCCTTTCTTCTGCCTTGCGCTCCATACAATGTAGCCTCTATTTGCACCCATTCAGGACTCAATTACAGATAAAGTTACAGCAAATTTGTTTGCTCTAAAAAGCAGTGAGGCCTAATATCCCTCGAGTAATAACAGCCTTGTCTTGCATTCAGAAGTAGAACTGGCATCGTTTTCCCGCGGAAACAAACGCCGCTTCCCGGGACAATGGAGCCGTTCTTGGAGCGCAGAGCGGGGCCGCTCGCTTTGCAGGTGCAGGAAGGTAGGAGGCCCTTCGACCTGGGCGGGCAGGTCTTGCTGCGGGAGGTAGCTCCACTCGCAATGAGTGAAAAAGCAACGCTCAAGTGAACCAGTAATTTGCTGAGAAGTATCCTGTTCTTTCGGATGGAGCGGGGGCACCTACTGAAAAACGGAAGCAGCTCGGGAACAAAGCAGAAGTGTCTTATGAGGTTACAACACCACACACAGCTTGCCTCGCTCCCACACACCCAGCA
>JAWLRI010000560.1:1891919-1907358 GCA_034781795.1 Crypturellus tataupa
CAGCGCAGGGCCACGAGGATGATCAGGGGCCTGGAACATCTGCCCTATGAGGAGAGGTTGAGGGAGCTGGGCCTGTTTAGCCTGGAGAAGAGAAGGCTGAGAGGGGATCTAATTAGTGTCTGTAAGTCACCTACAGCAGCAGTGATCAAGGACAAAAGCATTAAAGGTTAGCAAAAACAGATACCCCTGTGTTTTCTCAAGCCACAACAGAGAACAAAAGTAAGTAAAGTGACCCTCAGTATAACCAAATGCCCAAGTTTCCAGAAGCAGTTTCTTTAAATCCTCTGGTTACCTGGCGCTGTGCTGCACCAACCACAGGCAGCACCATCCTGGAGCACTATGGGATTTATGGAGGCAAGCAGCAGGGCCCAAGGCCATTGCGGACTGTCCCTTATACACTGCCACCCTCAGGGTAAATCTGGCTGCAGTCAGGGGGTATCTGGGTCTGTACGTGAAAAGAGCTACCAACTACATGAGCACATCCTCAGGGTGAGCATCAGCTCTCCAAAAATCTCCCACAACAGCCAAATGTCACCCACATACTGTCAACTCATAAGAGAAAAATTCACCCTCCATTCATGGAAAAGAAAGAAAAGTTGTTTGAGGGCTCATTTTTGATCAAACTGCTGATGTTAAAAAAAAAAAAAAATGAATTGAAGCAAAACAATCCAACTTCAGTAAAACCCCTATATCCCTAGGTGAAACTGCATTTCCAGTCCAAAAATTATTTGACAAATTTCAGGATAAGAAAAATAGTGAATGCAGGTATTTGAATTAAAGAGGGGAAAACTCTCCCTAATGGTCTTTTTTTCCATTTGATTTCCTGTTAGTCTTTTCTCCTCTGCAGAACCATGCAGTTCCTTACACAGAGAACACTGTCCAGCAGCGGAGGTTGGAGTTACTGCCTCTCTTAGCAGCTAATTAAAAGAAAATTAATGAAGACTTCGGTATATTTTTACAGGTACATAAATTAGAACTGATAAGAGGTTAACGAGAAGTACAGTTGTAGTGGGATTTTTCTTTTGTTCTGAATTCATTCCTGCGAGGCCACTGCAGGGCAGGAAAACTGCTGTACACATCCTGCAACCAAACAGACAATGGACAAAGGTGTATGGGGCAGTATCAGACACTGTTTGGGGATCAAGAGTGGAGCATAATATTCTCATTTATGACCAAGTGAAAAATACACAAAGCTAAAACTTTCGCTGGTTTTATGGTGGACAGTTAGCTCATTTCGGCAGCAGAGAAATCTACAGCTGATCAGTTTTCTACTCATTGCTGTCACATTGCAATCAGACAGAAGTGGAGGAAAACAGAGATGAGTGAAAAAGAAATAAAAGGTACATTTGTGGCAGACTTTTTTCTGTTTTGTCAGGATCTTTAACTGTTGTCAGAAAAAAAGACTGCATCACTTCCCCATAGACTGAATGCTTAAGGCTGCTTTTCACCTGATAGCAGCACTGCACTATTAGGATACTGGACGGTGCTGTGAGAAGTGCAGTTGGCAAATGAAAAGTTCAAAGTACAAGGAATATAATTTAGAAAAATGTAATGGCATTTAATCTTTTATATATATATATATATATATTTAGCTAAAGTTCATTAAAACTAATGATTTTAATGAAGTTCATAACTCAGTATATGTTTTCCCCCAAAAAGCATCAGGAGCTCATCCACTATGATGAACAATCGAAATGCTCATTGAAGCTAGCAGGATTTTGCTCAGGCTCAGCACTTGTCATTTCAGCACTTCTCATCTCCAGTCACAGCTATTCTCTCTTTTTTCTTTTTTTTTTCTTTGATTTACTGAATCCTCTCAAAAGTATTCAGCTATTTGGTTTAGAAATACCAGTATGTCTTAGTTCTTGTGAATTAGCAGTAGGTATCTTTGATTTGCATACACATCCCCTCCAAAAAGAGAAAAATAAGAAGAAGGGCCACAAAACCCAAACACCTACAACGTGAAGATTTTGTTCCATTCAGGATTGAGGTTCTTGTAGACAGTATGCGTCAGCAGTCTGTCATTATTCAATTCAACTACACAAAATGGATCACTTTTACCTGTAAAAAGAGAATTCAGAATAAAATTTATGAACTGACAAAGCGCACCATGGGCAAGTTTTAAATCAAAGTTAGATTTTTTTCCTTCTAAGCTACATTGTAATTCACACATACAAAATAATTCAGAGAAGTCCAACAGTCTGCATTATATTCTAAATAACAGATTGTTCGTTCCTGTAATCTATTAGCATTCTTCACTAAAAGTGCATCTTAGGGGGAAAAAAAAAAAAGAAAGAAAAAAGAACAAATAAGACTACCCTGATGAAAACAGTCAAGCACACTTCCGAGGCAGCTACAAGAATTTAGCCTTAATGGTGTTAATCTTACATTGACTGTAATGATCACATAATTAGAGCACTTTGAAATGCAGGAAGCATATTATTCCGTAGTATTTGTAAAAACATGACACCTATGATACTCAAAGATTACTATCCCCATATATTTCATGCTGTACAAACCTCTCCCCTAAATTAGAAACCTTTAATGGCATCATATAAATGATGTCTTACAACATCACATAAATGCCTAAGACCACGGAAAATTGAAAACTACAATTAAATGGTGAGAAAATTTCAGCTGGAAAAAATGGGCTGCTGCCTCAACAAAGCAGAAGCTCAAATACTGTTGAGATCTCTGTATACACTGCAGCACAACAAAGTGGCTTTGCATATATTTACAAGAAGGTCCCTCTAGTTAAAAGTCACCACAGAAAAAAGCATGAAGATACTGCTTTGGAAATGTGTTATATAGATAATGAACATGGCATCGCTAGACTAAAGCTGGAAGTTTGCTTGTTTTATTAAAGAATGAGAATGGGGAAAATCAGTGGGGGTGACTCCCCGCAATTATGAAAAAAAAACCCCTTGTATCCAATGACAAAAAATTAACAGTGTGTAGATATCAAACAGCTGGCAAGAGAAATCAACTGGGCAAAAAGTTGAGGGGTAAAATGGAAAAGTTACATCCAGATGTCTCTTTGATATCCACAAGGCCAAGATTTGTGTTTGGAAAGAAGAAAGGAAACAGATGTGCGAGTCTCGTGCCTAGCAGCAGTTTACTTGCATAAACAGAAAAGTGAAAGTATAAAGGACAGGACTCTACAAAATCCTAAAATATACTGAAAGGAGAAAGAAAGTGTCATGAGAAAGACTTGAGGTAGAGCTACAAAAGCAGTAGTAGGTAAGACCAGTAATGACAACTACAGTTACTTGGGAGCACAGAGATATGGTCTCCCTTCTTTTTCCTATTCTGACATCTATTGCCAACTGAAAATTATGACCTGATGCTGTATCCATCATTTTGTATCCTATCTATTAGCAAACCAAACTCCCAGACTACCAGGGACCTCGCAGGTCAGTTTAAGCACAGCACAGCGATGACTGTCCTAGCCTGCTTGACTTTCATGCCTGCTTACCTTTGTCTTTGGCACAGAATACAAGTGTACGTATTATTTTCATTTAAAGGCTGCAAATAAATTAGTACAAAGCTGTGGAATAAATTGCTGCTCTCAGAACCCAAGGGAACTTTGTTTAATGAAAGGCTGCAGTCAAGCTGCAAACTGAGTGGCTCTTCCTTCTCTCTGCACTTTCCTTGGCCAGCAAAGTGTTTGAAAGTTATTGAGTGGCAGCATTGGCCTTCCACGATCAAATCCAGCATGCTAAGCAATTGTATCTCACAGTGTCCTCAATAATTCTGTAATGCTATGTCATAAGAAGCCATAAATTTAGTAGCTCAGTGGGGCTACATTAATGATATTAGAAAGGCAGGTAATTTGTTTCATACCTTATACAAATGACAATGAAATCAATATTTAGACAAAGCTGCCCAGGGGTCACATCTTCCAAACTGCAATATTGATTCAAAGTACATTAGAGGTTAATGTGCATATTATGAACTTTAATGATAAAGGATAATTGTTTTAAACACATTGTGAATTACAGAGTAGATGTTTACCTTCTTGAGCAAACTGCATGCTATCAACACTTTTCTATTAAATGTGAAAAGGATTAATTCATCAGTCACCACAAACAGCTATATCACAGATTCCTGTGTTTTCTTGATTCATAATAAGCCTAAAAGTTGTAAGAAATTATAATAAGACATATTTATGTTCCCTATGTTTCAAAATTTGAAAAGAGAACAGGAAAGTTACAATTATGGGACAGAAAGTGAGCAAGACATTATTTTATGGCTTTTGACATCTTCAGTCATATTTGCATATTTGATTATTAATTTTATATAGAAATAGGAAGATTTAGTAGCGTTTTCTGATTTAAAAAAAAAAAAAGAAGAAGAAAGAAAGAATTTGGTGTTTTCTGCATCTGCTGACATATACTTTTTTCATGAACCACCTTAACGTTTTGAGCGGGTACCAATCCATATCAGTTAACAAATATGGAGTATCATTAACCCCAAAGGTCCTTGACCAAGTCAAGGACAAATTGCTTACAGAAATAAAGAATCCCTCCTCATACATTCAATTCATCCCAAAGAACAAGTCAAAAACAATTCAAGATTCATATTGACAGAAGGAAATACCAAATATTGCACTTTATAAGCATAAGTTTCCCTGCTATGAGCACTTTTGCTAATGGAAACTATTTTTACCAGTTGAGTAGTCTACAAACTTCTCATTTAGCCACCTCCTCACCAGGTGCTTTTTCAACATGCCAGAACGCCCATAATTAAGCTGCCGATCTGCACACAGCAGTTCACAGCTACATGTCCAGGGTTTTACCACCCAAGTCACCATTAGCGTGGACTCAGCGGCACACAGCGCAGAGGCTGCTTCCTTTTGAACCTGCAAGAGGGATGAGGGAATAGGCATCATCTTATCCCTTCTTACTGCAGCTCAGCCAGAGAGCAGATAAATGTATCTCCTACAGTCACAGCAGCATTTGTAAACATATTGTGTGGCAAATGTTATATAAAGATGAGTATCAACCCAATAAGTAACCCAGATACAGGAACCAGAAAGACAAATTCAGAGCACTGTACGAGTATTTGGTGAAACTCATATCCAACTATGATCTTTCAACTTCTCGTCATTAGAAAGAATAACTACAGTCTTAATGCTCTCTGACAGCCATCACCTGCACAATGTGAAAGTATTTAAAGGATTGAGACCACTTCTGATGAAAGGCTCAAGGCAGCGCCAAAATATTCAAAGTGTCCTTAGTTCTTCTTAGTGTCTGGGATGATAAGGCAAATATAGTAATTTAGCTTTTAACATTTATTTTTCACCATGCTATTCAAAACCGGGATCTTAAAGTACAACACTCTCTAATCAAGCCAGCCTCAGAGACCTTCTGTCTAGCTACAACTGACACTTTCAAAAAAAAAGATAACTCCTTTCATTGATTTCTATATGAAAGAACTAGGCTTGCTCATAAATGCATGTGATGTCCATCCAAAAATTCCAAATGTGCATTTAAAACCTTTCAATTAAACTTGCCCTGCCTATGCTCAATTATATCAGTCTAAACTACATTGTCATCAAAAGTCTGACATTCCCTGCAGACTAAATCACCAGTGGCGTACGTATCACCTGCTAAAAGAAATTCTACCAAAGTCCACACGCCTACTGTGGCTGTTCTAACTGGCTCCCTGCTCTGAGCCTTTTGTAGGCCTCTATTTCTCATCTGATGACTTAGAGGTGCTCAGTTTCTCTATTGACAAGGCAGACTTACAAATTTAATCATGCCGATTTTGGCCCTAAATGCATGCTCAGTTCTGTACAAGAAATGAAAAGACGACCACCTGCTTGAGGAATTCACACATTAACAGCATGTTCCAAGCACCACTGAAATCAGCACTTATGATTATGAGTAATCTCATGAGCTCAGTGGGACTAATCAGGCTACTTACTATTACGCCCAGCACTTTTTGAAGGAATTTATAAGCCAAGTAGGTAATAAAACCAGTGAAGTACACCTTTCCTTTGACTGAAACCAGACCTGCAGTAAACCTCAATGAGAAGTAAAACAAATCTCATTAATTCATCCTGTTGCTGTAATGTCTCATGCTTTTTCAACCCTACTTGTATAGTTCTAAAGGCTCCTGAAAGGACAGAAAGAAATAAAGAGCTAAATTAAATAATACTTGAAATAATCAGGAAGGGAAATACGCTTTTCTTTCGACTGATTCCTCTCACCCTTTTTAACCATTATTCAAAACAAAGTTATATTGGCTTTAAATGTCTCCTGATAGGTATTCTATCCTGCAGTGTAAGCTCCCACTAAAAAACAAACTATGTACCTGTTGAAGCCTTCCATTTTATTCATTATGCCACTTATTTCACCCAATTTGACATACCGTTGTATGTGCTTTACTGTACAGCATCTCACCTCTGAGCAGTAGAAAGACTAGAGTGCAAACTCACATTACTTGAGCAACATCTACCTAAATTATTTCACCTAGATCAGTACTGTTTACCTCACATGGCACAATATACACACATTACTTTTAAAACATTAGATTTCTACTTATCACCTTACTTATCCGAATACCCTCTGTGCAGAAAAGACTAACTACAGAGATTTCATCTGTTGTCTGCTTCAATACGCTCAAAGTGCCGCACTGCCCAAGAAGCCCTTCACAAAAGAAATAAAATATCAGGAGGTTCAGAAGGTAGACCACTGGTACAAATTTTAGCTCCTGTAATGTTCACCACAAAAAAAAAAACAACCAACCAACCAAACAAACAAACATAAAAAGCAAAACCCACCACCACTAGTGACTATTTTGAATTGCTTTTCCTAGTATGTAGAAGGCTAAAACAACAGAACTCCAACCTCCATTCAGTTTTATCTTCTGAAATTATTTTCTCAAGTAGCTAAAGCACCACATTATCTAATAGCCTTGCTGTGTGTTACATCCAAAAAAGTTTGGGAAAGGACCCTCGATCAGCTGGTCCCGTTTGTTGGAACAATGTTTACGGCTCTTTGATCACTGATGTCCAGATCCTGCTAGAAATCTCCATGACACACTGATCTCGGAGACACATTAGTCCTTCCAACCCACCTTCCGCACTAGACGTGGGCAAGCTTCTGTCCTGGCTGCAAATTCTAGTGGGCAAACGAAATGCCAAAAAGTTTGGCTTCATCTCAAACTCAATTTCTAAAAGCTTTTCTTTCATGAGAATTTTCATGGCATTTGACTAATTCAGATGGTAATTTTATATATGGATCCATACAGAATTCATCTGAATTTCAGAACTGTCAAATTGCAATATTACTAACTTTTTATTTATGGTGAAGTTAAATGGTCATGTAGTTCACTAGTCCCCTTCATCAAATTCTAACCCAGAAAGGTGAACTTACTAGAGGAAACATATTTGATTCTTAGTAGATGGTCTTCCTAGCCCAAATTCTTCATTTCAGGGCATACCAGTTCTTCCAAAAAGGGACATTAATTCAACATAACTGCACTTCTGCACTCATGTCCCAGCTCTACTTAAAAGCAAGTGGGAGTCATACACTGCTCACTGTGTTTTGTTTAAGTTGAGGTCTATTATCTTTTATTCTTGAAGATTATTAAATATATGCATTTCTCCAGAAAAATGCATATCAGCTGCACAATCCTATGCAGTTAATAGGTTAAAAGAGAAGACTTGAATAAACACATACGGAAACATACATATTTTATGCAGTGAGATGATTCCCTGTGCTGAACAGGACAAAAAAAACTACCCTGCATGTAATTATTAGTATCACACATTACTGTTTTCAATCTTTCTTTGAGAATTCTGCTTGCCAGAGCTTGAATAAAAACACAAAACCAAAAAGAGAATCAGTAATCCTCCAAAGACCCTTATTTTCTTCACCAGAGCTGCCATGGACTCTTATAAGAAACATCCATAGATACTATTGTTTCTCAGAGTAGATTCAAGACAAAAACTGAACTACCTGTGCTCTGAAAGAACTATTGTACTTCATGAGGATCAACATGTGTGAGAAAAGACTAATAAGAAAGGGTTAGCTCCCCAGGAAATGTGGAGATGCATCCGCAGGGGTTATAAAAATAGTTCATCAAATCAGTGTATGCCATAGACACCAATCATTTCCTTAAGTGCTTCTTCAACAGTTTTCTCAACAAAAGGAACCACATGGTTGGCTAAATCTAGGCTAAATCTTAATATGTAACTCTCCCTGGTCTGTTCATAGAGTTATATGAACTGATAGAAACCCATCTCCAGCCTTTGCTGGGTTGTGAACTGAGTTTAAGCTGATCATCAGCTCTATTCCAATCTAAACATTACACAGATTTTTGCATTACACAGCAAAACTGAACTAAAATCAGAGAGACTGATGAAACTCTTTTGGATAGTTTCAAGACTTAATACAAGATTTCAATCCCACTTCTACTTTGCGAAGTCAGTTTCATAAAGTCAAGACTTCACAAAGTTCAACTGAGTTTAACATGGTTTGGAAGGCTGAAATATTGTTTGAATATTTCATAGGTTATTACAATTCTCCCCGACTGCTGCCAGTGCCTACCCATTATGGAGATAAGACCCCACAGCCAAAATATGCCTTTATTTGGGGGGAAGACAAGACAGGCAGTTCAAGACTCTGGGGGGCAGTGCCACTCACGCAGACACTAATGTCGCTAGCGTTGTTCCAAGCTCCCTGCCAGCCAGCTGCCTGCAACAGCGCTCTTGGGGTGACCTTTGCCACGGGGAGGAATGGCTCAATAGCCCGCGAAGCTGCCTTATCTAATGGATTAGGCACAAGACCTAAGCCAAATGCCAGCTTTGACGAGGACTTGCTCAGTGGGCCTTCACCGAGGCCGCTAACCTCTCCTGCTCTCCCATCTGGAAAATGGGAATGGTAATTCCTCTTGCAACAGTGTTGCTGCCTTCCTGTTACAATGGCCAGGTGAGTCACTGCAAAAATTACATTCAATCTACTTCTGCAGAAATTATATGGGAAAAAAACATACAAATTAATAACAATAAACCATTGAGCTAGAATTTTAAATGCAGCAATCAACAATAACAACAAAAAACAACCCTTTAAAGCCTTATTTTGCCATGAGTAATTTAGAACTGTAACACTCTTTCAAAAAATGCAAGTTTTTGAAAAAAATGACATACCAGACTAATGTCTTCCGGTACGTATACTGACAGGCTCAAATAAGATTTTATCCACTGTAAAATACAATGCATGCAGTAGATTTGGTTATTTTACCAGGGTAATTCAACTGTATATAGAAATCTGGTTAACAGTGCAAACCAGAGCCATATGTCAAAAGGTCTCTAAATTTATTGCTCCAACTTTACATGCATAGGCTTCTATAACTTTTCAAATTTAACATTTGTGTGTATCACTGACATATGTAACATTTCAGGAACAATTTCACAGACTATTTTTGTAAATGTGGTATTAGGATATCTTAGGAGAACAGATTTTTTTTAAAATGGCATAAACTCTACAGACTTAGTCATCTTGGTATCTTCATTCTACTTTCAACCACTTAAATCAAAATTTTAACATGGAATTTCCTTAGAACAGAGACCGAATTCCAGACTTAAAACTTACAAAGGAAAAAAAAAAAAAGAAAAGAAAAAAAATCCCACACCCACCATCTCTCTTCTTTTCTATATTTAGCTTCTCTTCTTACGAGGAGGAGACGGGATGAAACCTGAAATGCTTTTAATTGTAAGTCTACATATTGCTGAGCCCCGTAAGAAAATCTGCCTCATGTATCCGCCTCTGAAATCTCAGTCCCCTACAAACACAGACAATTGATTAATAATGAAGCCAGGAATACAAATAAACCCGCTTTTAACACTGACTGAAGACACAGTAATCAAAGTGTTAAAAATTCATTTCATGCATCTCTCATTTGCCTCTCGGCTGATATTTATCACATAACTCTGTGAGAAAGTAGAGGCCTGAGATGCTCCAGATAAATGTCTCAATTAATTGTACTGAGGTAGCCCCTCTTTGAGCCGAGCCGGAGCTGTGAGCTCTTTATTAAAAGCACTATTCTGCAGCCCGTAACCTTGTTCCTTGACTCCTCTCTAGTTTCCAATTTAAACAAGTCCCCATGCGGGCCGCTCTAAAGGGCTTTGTCTCCCCGTCATTGTTCGGAGCGCCGTGGCATCCTGCAAGTGTGAAATCAGAGCTCATGAGCGCAGCCGTTCCCCAGGGAACGCCGGACGGCACCGAAGGTCAAAGTCATGGGCCGGACCATCTGAAAGCGGCTGATCGCCGCGCTGCGACACAGCGAGCGGCCTGGGGGGCAGCGCGGAAAGCAGCGAGGGGACCGCGGCTGAGCACGTCTTAATTAAAGCCCAAAGACAGCAAA
This sequence comes from Crypturellus tataupa, assembly GCA_034781795.1. Classification (NCBI taxonomy): domain Eukaryota; kingdom Metazoa; phylum Chordata; class Aves; order Tinamiformes; family Tinamidae; genus Crypturellus; species Crypturellus tataupa. The sequence goes on from JAWLRI010000560.1 coordinate 1,902,294, forward strand.
ACAAACTGTTTGCTGGGCGGGCTGGCGCGCGGCGCTTTGGGTTTGCTCCGCTAATGAATCCGCGTCGCTATTATTCTTTGAAATAACAGGACTTTCACTGGAGTTGGTAAAAGCTGCAGCGTATCTCTTTCCACTGCGCCTTCCCCTTTCAATAATCTGCCATCAGTAATAAGGCAGTTTTTTTAAATTTTATTCTTTTATTTTGGCGAGGATGAATACACATACAGCAATAAAGGGAACAGAATCATCATCCATTAAAATACACTTTACTACCCCTCCTCCCCTCCTCCTTACAGGCAACTTTGCTGCAAAAATTATACATTTTATCTGACTACTGCTTTCACTACCACACTGCATTTGGGAAAGGGCTATGGCTTGCCAAAACTCACAGCAGGGACGTAAACATAATATGTATTAATTTGAGGTGTCAACTGATATGATGAATCCACTGTAGCTCACATACTATTAGAAGATTTACTGTTATTTATTATTATTTATATTAGAATATTTCTTCATTTCAGAGTTTCCTCATAGACATATGAGCTACAGTGACAGCGTCCTACGAACAGTGGAATCCTTTAGGAGGGCTGTGTGTCTTCTGGGAGAACTACAAGCCGGTGAGGAGAAATGGAGACAAGTAAAAATGAAACTCCTTTTAACTACAGCTTTACAGGGAAAAGAACATTGCACTGAATACTTAGAACACAAAAAAAGATATAAAAGAAACTTTCTTCCCAAGAAAAAAAGAAAAAGCAAACTGCATACTCAGTATTCATCCCAGTCATTCACTCCTTCCTTCCATTTCCTAGATGATAATTTCAAATAAAATAAAATATCCATTTTTTTCCAGGAAATGACTTACTGTGATCACTATCTGTAGGGAGATGTAATTTTGCACTGGTGAAAACCTTTAAATTATTTCTGATTGATAGAAAGAATCCTATGACTGTTGGAGAGAGATTATTTCAGGGGAAATGTCTGTATAAACAAAGTCACTCCTTTTCAAGGCCCTGGGCCTGAAAGACACCCCTTTTTTTCAAGATCTCCCCACAATGCAGCGGGATCCCAAGCACCTGCTGGAAAACCTCCTCAGGCCTTCAACCCTTCCGCAGGTCTAAGGAGGCTGAAGAGACCTTTGTTTTGCTTTTCCTCCCAAAATATGCTTTAAAGTCCAGCTCACGAACACATTTGGCCACAGCCGGTTTTCATGACTTCCACGCTTCCCCAGGCTGTGTAAACCTTGCTGAAACCCTTCCAAAACATCAGTCCACCCGAGCATCTTGTTTGAGGCACGGGCACATGCACGAGGTGTAAACCTAGGCCTTAATCGCCAACGTTAATCTCTCCATATTTATCTTTTTAATATCTGTACTAACCTTAATGAAGTGCACTGTCCAACACTAAGCTATTGCGCCTGCGGAAAAAACTACCCTCAACTATCAACAGTTTATTAGTGGCTTAACTGAAGTGACCGTCTGTAGTAGCATTCAGCTAAACAAGGCTATGGACTTTCTGGGGAAAGGAGACGAATTAAGGGTTTCATTAAAAAGCAATTTGTGCTTTTTACGTATTCATTCAACGGGAGTCTCAATTGCTCTTTATTCACAGCGAGCTAATACAGTATTACAATGCTTCCCAAAGAATGTATGGTAACAAAAGAAAAATTTTACATTTTGAAAAGGAGAAAAAAAAAAATCTTTGCAACTGTAGTAAGATTGATGACTACTTAAAAGATTACGGAAATCTTTTGCCGCCTATGCTTATGCTTAATGACAGAATATTACGGATTTTAAAAATCCATTCAACCCAAACTAATAAATTTTGATTTATTTCTTCTTATGGAAAAAAAAAAGCCTGAAAGTGAAATGTTCAACAGACAGGAAGCTGAGCACATGACACAGGCCCTATACAGGTGTTTCAGCTGCATTTCTCACTCAGGAAGGACGAAAGAATTACTCTGAAAAAATCGATACGTTAAGAAGAGCAAGCTGGTCCTTAAATTTTACTTGCATAAGCAATCCCTAATCATTTAAGTTACATCACTGATGACAGTGTTCCCTGCTCATACTAGTAAGTATTACTCCCTAAATAAAAGAGAGGATAAGATGTCTATAATCTTTGGAACTGTGCTTATTGGCAGGATTATAAATCAACAATCACTAAATAACCATTTTATTAAAACTAATTTATAAATATTACTGTTCAACTTTTTAATCTGAAAATGAATTATACATACAGGTTACTAAAAATAGCTACAAATTACTATAGGAGTTTATAAAAAGCCTTTGCTGTCTTTGAAATACCGAATTTTATCATCCAAGCTATAAAATGATTTCTGTAATGTTTGAAATGCACAAAAATCTCTTTAAAAAGCACTTTTACTTTATAAATGCATTTTCTTGCTAAAGAAAAAAAATATTTAGGACAGGGGAAGGTACAGGGTGCTTCTTCCAGTCTTCCTGAATATCATTCTAAATGCAGCATCTGAAAATTTTGGTGGCTCTGTACATCTTCAATTGAATCAAAAGTATTTCCAAAAAAATTTGTTCAACCAGCACAAATGACATGTCGAACTGGAAAAGTCGAAGACTGAACGAGGTCAGGGACTGAATTATCCCATTTGCCCCTGAATAACTTAATCTCTCTCTCTGTTCAGACCACATTGGATTATAAGGTCAAAGCAGAGTGAGGAATCTTTAGCAGCATTTCTCCAACCTCCCCCAAAAACAGAATGTCCATTCTGGATGCTCAGTTTCAAGAATAAAATATTTGATCTGTTTTCTAACAAAAACAAACTCAAAAAATGCACTCCCTAATATTTACTCTGATTTCCACAAAATCATTAATAAGTGAGCAACTTGCTATAAATTTACATCTGCTCTGGTAACAGAACATTCATGTCCAAATTGCAGTTAAAACAGTTAGAATAATATAAATGAGTTTTTTATTCCTTTTTAACCACAGCAGGAATGTCTATTTTCTCTCAGGAGATAATCTGAATATTTCTGAAGAAAAATGGTCAGTATAGCTAAAGTACTTCTATATTGTAAAAAGTAGAAGTTTAGACTAGCCCATTGTTTAAATAATTTAAAATTAGGATTTTTTAGAGTGTTTTCTTATTTCCCTTGTGAAACATATAAGCATTAGTTACCAAAAAAAAAAAAAAAAAAAACACTTGAAATGTTTGAAACCAAAAGCAGCCTAGCAAAGTTATTTGGCAAGTTCCAAAATGTTATTCTGGCAACAACTTTAAAGCCATATCTGAGTCTATGATCTTCCTTTGCCCTGTCCTCTGGAATTCAGCTTTAATTTGGATAATTTTGTATGCTGTACCTACCTCAAAAAGAAACCTTGAATACCTCTCTCATGTAACGCGCTTGCAGCAGGACCTCTGATGAACAAAAAGGACTATTTCTCTGTTTCTCTCACATAACCTCTGAAAGGCTCTGTTAGCACTGGAGTGACTTGCTCCCTTGCTTACAAAGCTTTGTTTATTTGTTTGAGGAGTTTTTCCTTAATGAGCAGGTGAGGAGACTGTGCAAACAGACAGGGATACTTGGATACTTAGCTGAACTGCTTCTTTAGATACCTTTCCCCACTTTTAAAAAAAAGCTCAGACTTTTCCCATAGTATTTGCAATCCCCAAAACAAAATGAGTCCTTGCCTGTGACATCAGCTGCCATCAATGCTTCTGCTCGGATGACCTTCACCTGCAGAAACCCCACGTCCTTCAGGTTGTGGAAGATTCTCAGTGGACTCTAAGTAACAATAAAAAGAATCATTCTAGATTAAAAAAGAAAAAAAAAAGAAAATAGAAAAGCAGTATTGACGGCTTCTCGCAACTTCCACTTACTTAGAAAGAAGCATAGTGAAAATGACTAAATATAATGCTAATCTTAGCATTTAATGCTAAACCTCTAATAGTACCTATCTGTACAACTGAATATCACAATTTTAAATGCTGTCAGCTTATTAGGAATGTTAACGTTAATACGAACAACCACATATTTCCTCTGAATACTTTTGTAAAATGCACGTTCCTCTCATTTTCCTCACAATGGCTCCCAGAATATTCGGAATAAGGATTTAGAGCCTCTGTTGTTTTTTTTTTTTTTTTTTTTTTCTGACCCAGATGTGCATGTATTTAAACATGAACCATCTACCAATCTAACAATAAGAGCAAAAATAACCAAAAGAAGATTCTAAAAAATAATTAGTTTTCATAACAATACCATGTGAAAAAAATTGAAAATGAACTAAAAGATATCTCCAAATACAGAGTAAAAAAATCTTACATGTATTTCTTTTTCTCACTGATCAATTTCTGTTATAGCTATTTAAAAAGAAAAAAATATATTTACCTTATGCAGTTTTAGAAAGCAGCTTGGAAATAGCATTCTGTTGCTGCTGCTTTTCTCAAATAACTACAGGTAACTGACCAAGGGTACTACACCAGTTAGTTAAGAGTGCTGTGCTAAACCCTTTAAGCTAAAATTTCAAATATAATTTAAGGGATGCAGAATTTCAAATTCTACAACATCAAATGTAATTTTGAATCCACCATCAGTTAATAACAAATCTGACACTATCATTTAGTTTTAAGATAAACTAGGGCAGGAAGTCCAAAAAAAGGGAGACTAAAATTAGAGTTCCAAATACATATTAAAACATACATATATCTGGCCTAATTTTTGGTTCTTTTTGTAAGTCTTATTTGCAAATGTTAACACATACCTTTACTTCTACGGTATTTTAAAATCTGGACTGGTGCCTGTAATGCCAGCCACCTCTGTGAATGTTCTAACATAAAGTATGTGAAAACTTCTCTACTGCTTTCAGTACAGTCCAGATTTCTAGGATACACAAACATCAGCTAATACACCAGCTCAACAATTCTGAGATTTGTTACGAGAGCAAAACTGTTAGAAAAAATCAGAACAATGCTGCTGCTCTGAAAAATCAGTGGTGCTGCTTGACTGTAATATTAAAGGTGAATTTGTTGTATTGGATATATTTATAAATAACACACTCATTAAGAAGTTGTACATGTAATGTCATCTAATGT
>JAWLRI010000560.1:1907368-1919945 GCA_034781795.1 Crypturellus tataupa
TAATAAAGAGACAATTCCAACAGTTGAATCACACCCTGATATTAATTTCATAAGCCTCAACAGACTGCTTACTATTTGCAGTGAAGGTCTGACCTTGGTAAACTAAACCCAGGGAATCGAGGTTATGTGTAGCACCCCACACTCATATACAGCATGTACTCCCTTTTAAGCATGCCTGTTATCACAGGAGAATGCTTAATCATTTTTAATATTTCAGGTTATTACCTGAAATAGGGTTTTCAAATTCTGATGGCCAACTTGAATCAGCCCACGCTCATGCCTCCCCTTACTAGCTGTGTGGCAGGGGTGGCCTTACAGGTAACAGCAGTGCTTTAATTCAAATGTGTTTTGGCACCAGTGCTCATTTATTACAGTAATCAAGTTCTGGAAGCTTCATATCAGGGCTGATACCATATGAGAGAGAATTCTCTTTTAATGCCCGCATGAAGGGAAAACTTAAGGCAGGCCAAGCCAAGCAAAGGTCCCTTGCTGCAATGCTCTCCATTCTCCTTTTCTCTGTATTTCCTCCCAGTGAGCTCTATTGGCAGAAAGGCACCGTTCCTGCATTGCACTCGCTTACCTTTATTCACACCTCCCAGAATAATTATTTCTGAACTTTCGGTTTCAGCAAGTCAGCTGATTTAGCTTCATTTACTGCACAGTGTGACGGGCAGGACTAGTGAAATACTATACAAAGTTACTGCAGAGGCTCCAGCAGAAGCAAATGACTGTAATACCTTACTCTAAATACATAACTTTAAGCAACGATTTACCAGATGATATTCTGTCGTCTTACTTATGATTATTGTTGAAGGCCTCCAAACCTGCCTGGTTTCTGAAGCCTGAAATTTCCATAGCAGAGGAATCTGTGATTTGCTGGGAATCTTTTCAGCCCTCAATAGATGGGAAAAGATTGAAATGCTCTAGAGATGAGCCCTCTTTATTTTTTTAATGAAAGGCTGTATAATATATTTTCTGTATGGCTGCAGCAGCAGCTGTCAGGGAGAGTATCTCAGTTCAGCTCTATTATGGGAGAAGCAATACCCCATCCTATGGCATCGAGAGACACCGAGGGGCCAGTGCTGATTGACAGCTTGTCACCATGACGTCTTATTCCATCTCTGTTATGGAGAAAATTAATGTCACACCACCAGCCTTATGACTCGCTGTCATCTTAGAACTGCTCACCTTTTATCAATGCTCTAAATAACATTTCAAGCCCATCGTCTCACGGTGGACAATCTGGTCAAGGGACATTAAATCGGATGACTGTGAAATGTCATAATAAAAATGGAATGCTAACAACTTCTCCAAACTAGCTCCTCGGGTTTTTAAACTGTGACAAGGGGGACCGCGGGTTCAGCACACCCGCTCGGAAAAGGTCACACAATCTCCCTTGCTCCGGACCCATTAATGCGCCCCCCTTCTCACCCCAAAAGGAATTAATCTTTGCAGACAATTGTGGTAAAATAATGGTTCAAACAGTAATGCCTGCTTAATTTGTAAGGCTCTGATGTTCAGCTACAAATGGTTAAATGACAGTAATAGAGTCATTTTCCAGGGTTATTTGATCTGATGGCAAGGTCAGCTCATTAACTGTTTTTGGCTGCAGGAAGGATGCAGAAGACTTTTCTCAAATGGATGCAAGGATTTTTGTTTTGTTTTGAGGATGATCCCCCATCCCTCCCCAAAAACAGCCACCAGAAAGGAATAACACATCTTCCTAATTGCACGTTATTTCTTTGCAGTAGACCCCTGAGTCAAACATCAGTGATTAAAACAAACAAAAAAAGCATTTTGAGTTTTGCTGGTCTTCATTGTCTTTCTGCTGCTCTCCACAGGGCTAGCCACAAGAAATCTTAATAAAGTGGTATAATTCCTCAAAAGTCATAGCAATACTAAAATTTCTAACTACAGAACTGGATTGAGAAATTCATGCTTCTGCAATACGGACATTTTCGAAAGTATTAATATATGCATTTGAAAACTTTTATGTTTTTTCCCCTAAAAAAAAAGTCATACGGCAATAAATATGTAATAAAGGGAAATAAATGGATGAATCTCATACCACACAACTATGCTTTACATTAGGAAGAAAAAATAGAGAATATAGGAAATGTGAGTAATAATAGAGTCATAACATCATTCTATATTGCTACTAAACTATCAAAATCATCAGTATCGCTTGACTCCTATCCTATCATCACACACAATAATCCGCAGAGTATTGTTACTGTTGGTAGAAAAAAAAAAGTATGTCACTTCAAAAATGGATCCACCAGAAATTTATCATATTTACAAAGATCAATTCTGACAACTACAGGCTGTCTTAGTGGATACTAAAACGTGAAATAATTCTCTTAATTGTAATTATTTTTCAAATACGGGGCACAATACCTCAGCTCTCAGCTGATTTAGAAATATAATGTTTAGCCTCACTAAGTCACCTCTATTAAACTGTGTTTATGATAACACTATTGGTGTATGAGTTGTACAAGCATTAGCAGACAGCTGATTCAGTGGAGATAGCCAGAATAAATTTGCTGAAGCGCACATCCTGCTAATCTGTTTGAAGAATATTGTACAGCATTAGTACTAGCACTTCATGTTATCTGCACAGCCTGATAAGGTACATCTTTATTAAATTCAGTTATTGAAAGGATGTCAGTCATGGAATAGGAATATTTTAAAAACTGAAAAAAAATAAAAAAAAATTAAGCAGCTCTTTGTTAGTCAGAGCCTGGTTTAATGGCTGAGTGTCTAGAGAAGCCTTTCTAAACACCTGGCAGCATTGTACAATAAAAGCTTTGTAATTTTAAGTGGAAATAGCTTCCCACCCCCCCACCTCAAGCACAGCGAGACGGTTACATTTAGTGATTTAGGTATTAATAAGTGCTGGAGTAAGAGCTCCCCTCTCTGTTGCTTTGATAAAACTACACAGATGCTGTGCAATGCGAGAATGCTGGGAAATAAAAAATAATTCACTTTGGAATATTTTGAAATGGAAATACTGCTTAAAACGGTCATTTTGACAACACAATATACTAATGTCCAGCCCTTAATATCCAGGTAAAAATAAGCTTTCCTGCCCTTAGCATGCCCTTAAAAAAGTTGCAGTAGAGAAATAATTATTGGCATTGCAAATCAGCTAGTAGGAATACTCACTAGAAACTGTACAGTCCCTACATAACACCATAGTTTTTTTCCCCCTTTTTTTTTTTTTTTTTTAAACATCGAAAATCTGTAAGATAATAAAATTAACTTCTTTAGGTCATATAAACAACACAGCTGAATTACTACATACACAAAAGCTCACAGGTCAAACGAGATTTGCAGACCTCCTGACGCTATATGTATCAGCAGCAAAATTAATAACTAGCTTAAAAGGTTGGCTCTGGGTGGGGGATATGCCTAGGTATTTTTGCCCCTCTGATACCCGTTAAGCACTTCTGGAAGGCACTACGCAAACAAAGGGCAAGAGAGAAGAACGCCATACATATCTCTTTAGTATCTCCTCGCGCTCCTTCTGGTCCTCCAAGGAGTTGGCTGACAGGTCAGAGATGCTGACGGCAGCCGAGGCCGTCAGGGTGACCAGCAGCACCAGGAATCCCTCTCCTTCCTCCAGCGGCAGCTCCAGCTTGTGGGTCTGCTCTTTGCTTAGGGTCGACAGGTCAACCTGGCACCTAAAAACAAACATTCTGAGTCAATATGTGGTTTTCTTTGCAATACCAAACAAGAGCCTGTTGGTTTATTTACATTCAGCCAGATCTAAACAGAAAGAAAGAAAAAAAAAAACAGTAGAATTTACTCCTTTGTGACCTTTTTTTTTTCTTTTTGCTACTGCTGTTCTTTTTTAAAGCAAGAAGTCACTGTGCTACATGTGAAAAATAAAACTATCAAAAAGAACATACAGACTCTAGAAACTTCCATAGGTAAAATCTATTACTTTGGTCCACATCCCCATCGCCTATGATTCAGATGCAAATTGCCCCCTTTTAGTTATTCTTCTTGTGTAAAATAAAACACAAGTTTCAGTGAGAGTGTTTTTGAAACCATTCCTCTAAAAGATTAAAAATCTTCCTTAAAATAAAACAAAACAAAAATATTGTTGACTTTGCTATGATGTAGTTAATCCAATTGAACATGGGAAAACAGAACCTGTGTGCCAGCCAAAAGGCTAAACTCTCTTGCAGCAGGCTGTGCATGGCTCTGGGTCAAAGTTTTATGCAGGTATCCAGAAGAAAATTTGACACTGCCACCCTCTCTGGATAACAAGTTGTCTCATGTTGTACTGAACAGGGTCTACTCACAATCTCAGGAAGAGAGAGGCCAAAGAAAATCCATCCTGTTGATCCTTCCCTAAATAACTTTGGCTGCATGGGCTATATCATATACTAAATAATGAAGAATGACACCATGCATGCAGGCCAGCAGAAATACCTCTACAAGTATTGAAAGAGCGTTAAAAATAACAAAGACAGAAAGGAAACCATTATTTTTTGCAAACAGGCGACCATAAATTTTTAATCAACACCTTTTAATCAATACCTTTAGGTCAGCAGTTCCACTGTACACACGTTGAAATTTGGAATGTTTTTATGTGTATGTGGCAAAAGCTTGAATTTTCCTAAGACTGAAACTCTGAGCATGTCTAGAAATCCAACAGCTCTTTCAAGTGAAGTGCCATTTTGCACTGTATTAGAATTTCTGTGAAAACACACTATTTACAATATGACACACTATTTACAATACTTTTACTTATAGCCCCCTCCATTAGTATTTTGCCAATTTGCTAGCCCAGGAACATAAAATTGAAACAAAGTAGATATACTGTATACACAGTTAAAGCACCAAATGCTCTAGTTTTAACAGCAATTATTTAATGTGACAAGCACGTATTCTGTGTGCCACTCTCACTAAGCTAAACATCTAGCAAACTCTTTTCATAAAATGTCAATTGATTTTGAAGAGAAAAATAATGTGGTGACCGCGGGGCCAATAAATGGAGGAAAAGGCGGCAGACATGAATAAATAGGCATTTAAGGGCAAGAAATAGAAAATTATGGGAATAAAGGTGGCCTCATAAAATGGGTACTGTGCTATCACAGGCAGATTAGATTTGCTGTAGAATTTTTGTTTGTTTTTAAACATTTTATTTCTGTTGTGTAGCTGTCAAAATTAAGCTACTGCAAATCTCAGAGTTGCAAGGTACAATTCATTCACAACAAAAAAAATCCCAACTGACAGAGCTTTCTGAGTTTAACGCTTACTGTTTATTTTGAACTCTTCAGACAGGAAGGAGTTAGAAATGAAATGAAAAAGAGCAAGGAAAGATTGAAGGTGCTGCAGTCAGTGTAGATTCATGGGCAACACAGGTTCAGTATATGTATACAGTCTCTAAATTTTTTGTTTAGGCTGCAGTGAGGCCTGTAAAGCTCTCCTTAACATAATAAATGATGTTATCAAGCATTTAAAGTAGAGCAGGTTAAGAAAGAAGCCCTTGATGCTAAATACTCTTTGATAGTTTATTTCAAAACAGACACTCCACAGAAATGCATTTCTGCAACCAAATGTTGTCTTGACAAATAATCCTTGAAGGAGTCAGTTTAAACACTCTTACAGTCAGAAAAAGAATCCAAGTCTTTATGGCACAACGAATGCACCAGCAGCCCAAAGCTTCCCAAAAATTGAAACGAAAAGCCAATGTCACAATGACAAAAAAATCCTAATCCAAAATAATCCATATCTGCAAGAAATAGATCTCTATCCTGTTTGATAGATTTTGTGAACAATCAGTCACAAGTTTGTTTCCTGAAATCACACCATAGGATAGGGTAAGATCTGGAAACTTTTGCTAACAAAAAGCTTACTCATTTTACAGGAAAACATCATCCAAATGGTCCTCAAATAATTTGATGAAAAAGTGAGGTTATTGCATTAAGAAATGTCACCGCTGTGCTTGACAGAAACCTAGACGAAGCGTCTCACTGCGCTCAAAACGTCCGGTGGGAACACATCTCTCATGCTGTATCAGGTGCCCTCCCCTGGGTAAGGAGAGGAGAGGCCGCCCGCTCGTAACCGAACGCGCGAAGATGCGGCGGCTTCCAGGGCGCTCGTCACGGGCCCAGGGCATCGGCAGCACTCACACACAGCAGGAGGATTAAACCTCACAGACACTAACGGAAAAATGGTGATTCCTCCCGTAATTGCAGACTTTGGGCTTTTGGTTTGCTCTTGCACCTGTAAAAAAGAAATTCTGTGGCTAGTTTGGCCGTTAGTTCTGCTTGCTCTCACCAGAGCTTTGCATGGGATCAAACAGCAATGGGAACCTCTTTCCAGTGAGCCTAGGCACTAATCCAATCCCAGAATGATCTCTGCAATCCTCAGTAGAAAACCATAAAGTTATTTTATGGATTAAATATCCTCATAAAAACTGGAATTCACAAAATACTTTAGAAGCTAACTAGTTTCGGAAAGTTCAAGGGACATTGCCTCTTTTAGATTTTAAGATAGTGTCTTGTCATCAAGAGAAGCATGAAAAATCATAGAATCACAGAATGCTTAAGGTTGCAAGGGACCTCTAGAGATCCCCTAGTCCAATCTCCCTGCAGACGCAGGGTCTCCTAGAGCACATGGCACAGGGCAGCATCCAAGCAGGTTTTGAAGATCTCCAGAGAAGGAGACTCCACAACCTCCACAACAGCAACCTGTTCCAGTGCTCTGTCATCTTCATGCTACATATAAAGTCATACATAGCTGAGATGGACTCAATATTTCCCCTCTCTTTTAAGGAACAATTATTTCAAACTTTGAAGCTTTAGCAATGTTGACTTTAATGCTTTTTAAAGCAGAAAACACACTTTAAAAGTTATTGGGAAATGTGATTGCATGTCAATGGCAACTGTTGTGTAGTTGAAATTTCTGTCCCATCATCACAGTACGTTTGATCTCCTAAAATAAATATTATTGAAGATTTTTTTTGAAGTTATACATGTATAAATTACAGCTTAAAATTTTGCCTTCCCCAGAGAAAAAGCTGAACGACTGCAGCATAAGAAGCTTCCACGAGAAGTGAAAACAGGATGACTACACTGCTTATTAAAGATACCTTCCACTGCCTCCTCACATTTCTCCGCCCTAACACAAAGAACTTGATGAAGAAACACTGCAAAAGAGAACTGATATTTCTAAAGTCAGACTGTTTATTGCTTTTGCATTCCTAATTCCACTCTTGGTAACCTGATACGGATGCAATAGCTCAAAATGTATTAGAACTATTTTTCCTAACTGCAAAACTTGCAGAAAGTAGATGTTGCTGGAGAAGCTGACTGCCTTCATAAAGTCTCTGTAGTTCAGAGCACAGCTGGAGACCCAGACTCCACTCAGTTAAGAGATGGCCTTAAACATCAGCTGCCTACAACTATTTCCATGCAGAATAAAGATGCTTTGAAGATGAAGGAAAACTTGCACGTTAGCGAAAAGTGGTGCAGAACAAGCAGGTGGTTGTAGAAATATATGTTTTCCATTCTCAGCTAAAGACCATGACAAATTATAGCCATTTTGAGAGGCCCATAGCTTGTCTATGACCTGAATCTTATAGAAAAAAAAAAAGAGATAATAGTTATTTGGGGAGCATTCACTTTCTAATGGAATTGCTATTCACATGCTGTTGGTGAAAGAGGTTCACTACTGAAAAAAAAAGATAAGTATTAGGAACCAAGGAAAAAAACAGCTGTTAACTCTACAGAGAGATTTTCAAGCATAGCTATACATAGCATTTCAGTGAATTTTAACTTTTGTGGAGTACTTAGCTTGAGTATTTTGCACTATTCTGCTCCTGAGCCTACCTGCATGCTACATGGTCCTTTCAGAGCACATCTCTGACAGCATGACAAATTCTGTTCTTAGGAGCACTGGAAAAATCACTCTGCCTAGCTGACAGATTCAGGCAGAGAACTGGAGATATGTCCTCCCCAGTACCAGCCCTTCACATTCCCGCACTGTCAGGCACCAGGTGGATATAGATATTCAGGCCTTGATACATTAGAAAGAAGAAAAATCATGTAAGCTCCTCAAGCTCACATGCTGAAGTATTACAGATAAGTAGCTGCAGAAACATGGTGCAGCTTCCAGAAGGGAAGATTTTAAGATTTAAGGGGAATCCATGACTTCCTTTGAAAGTGTGTTCAATGTGTTAATCACCTACACCATTAGAAATATATTCCTGATTTATTTCTAATTTGAATATATCTGGCCTTAGGTTCTTTTTATGCCTTTCTCTACTACGTTAAAAAAGCCTTTAGCACCCCGTATCTTGTTCTAGTGAAGGTACTCATATACCATAATCATATCTCTTCTTGATCTTCCTTTTGATATGCTAAGCAGATTCAGCTCCCTATATATTTCTTTGGAACACATTTTCCACAGCCCTCAAATGACTTTTTGTAACTTTTCTGATCCAGCGAGATTTCCCTGCAACCTTTTTAAAGTGGAAACCAGAACTATATGTAGTATTTTATTATCAGCATGTGGAAGAGGTAAAAATCACCTCCCTCTCTAGTTCTAACAGAACCAGGAATGTCAGACCACTTTGGCACCCCGGTGAAATATCTTTGCTAATGAATGACTTATAAAGGTAGCGACATGACATAGGAGGCCTCTGAAAAGCCAGGTGGCCGGGCAAGGGAGAGCCAGCCCGTAGCTGGATCATTTTCTCACACGACAAAATAAAGCATAAAAGAGGAATTGGCACAATCCTAAGTGATAGGGACAGAAAAGCACCACTTGGCTTACAACCCAGGCAACTTAATTATCATCGTGACTTGCTTAAGAAGACTGCCTTTTAACTCCACTATGATCCAGGTCTATGCTGCTCCAAAGGATGCCAAGGAGGTAACTGCAATTCGGCAATTAGAAGTGAGCTGGACGCACATCAGAGGAAGCGAAGCACGAACTGCTGCAATTTGAGAGACTCCAGATCCTTTACGAGCACAGTACGATGTTCCAGTAAAACCAAGAAGGAAACAGTGAGGGGAAATTCTGCAAGGCACCGAGAATGATATGGCTCAAAAAAACAGGGCTACAATAATGTGAGGTTCTTGGAAGAACCCAAATAAAGAGTGGCATTTATAAGCATAAAGAAGTAGAAGTACAGACCCCACAAAGCACATAGGCCCTCAGTTCTCTCAAGAGAAGTGAGCTGGTTCTTTCTTAAGTCATCACAGAGGTGACAAATGAAAAGTCAAGAGAGCTCTCAAAGGACATGGAAAACCCAACAGAATGGGCTAGAGCAGATTCATAATGGAAATACATTGCACTGCCGGAAAGACAGGACAGTCTCACTTGTCACTGAGTAATACTTGAGCGCAAGCAAATATTTATTGCTTGCTGAAATAGGTGTGATTCATTCCACAAAATCCTGCTTAGCAGTTTTGATATGGCAGATTAACATTTTCTTTAGGATAGTTCCTTGCAACTAAATTACAAATTTAATTCATAAATTGTTTAGACAAAAAAACAATTTGAGAATGTTAAGTCATATTCCCTATGCTCTCCGTACAGTACAGGCTTATGCTGCAGACATGCACAGCAAGTGCTGTCACCTGTAAAATTTGTTTGCATTGAAAGTCACATCTTCCTCTGCTAACCTGTCTGTTGCTCTGTTGAACGCTTTTTTTCCTACCTGTTTCTTCCCTCTCCCTATGATTTAGGTAACTGCAAAACGCTTTCACATAGCTCCAAGCCATGCCCAAATCTTCATAATAATATGAAGAGGAGAGAAATTAGGTAGGGGATTATGAGGATTTGGGCAAGGTTTGGAGTTGTGTGAAAGATTTTTGCAGTTACCTAAATTCTCATAATCCCCTACCTACACCCTTAATCATTTGGTACTTATTTTTATGGGACTCCTATCTAGGCAGCCAGTTTCCTATTGCTTCTCTTCCTCTTATTTCTTATTTTTTATCTGCTGTACTTACTCATGCAGCAGAGTTGATCTCCAAGTCTGTGAGACAGAGGGTCACAAGAAGGATCTATAAATGTAAACCAGTTTGTGCACAGTAGTCCATATTTGATATTAACATATGGAGGAATTCTACCATTCCACAAAATTATGACAAAAAGTCATGAAGATTAGTGAGCTATAACTGAACGTTTTTTACTTTCTAATAAAGTAGGAGTGTGTTTTTTCCAGTATTAGAAGCAGTTAAAATGTGCAGAGATAGTACAAATAAAGCTTGGAAAAGCTGAAGGCCAAATTTTGAGGCTTACTATTTATTTTCGCTCCCTTTGAAAATGATCAAAAATGGGGATGGCTCAGCACCTCCCAGGATTTGTCAACGGCAGGCCTGCCAGTACCATTTGTAGATGTTAATGTTTCTGGCAAAACCTTTGTTTTGCCCAGGGAATTATATCTGCAATAATTTCACTTCAGCCATCAAGTACAATCAGCAAACTATGATACACGTGAGCTGTTGGGTGAGTCCTTGTCTGTGTTTGCACAGAACTCTGGGGTAACTCACGTGTGCACACAGTCCAAAATCCAAATCACATCAGCGTATTATCAGTCAGACTTCCCAATATGAAAATAGCTCGTCTTTCCAAAGTTCCCTGAGGATGCAGAAATCTTCAGCAGGAAAAAGTACTGGAAATACCACTCTAATAACATATTATTTCCAAACTGTTAAAACATCCAATGTAGAGGCTGCATAAAGAATTTCCCAACTACGATTCAAAAATTCTCTGCCAATGACATTTAAAAAGTAAAAGCATCTCCAGGACTTTACAATAAATCACAGTCTCCAACCACAGCTACAGAAAACAGATCTACAAGGAAACACTAGCAGTAGCACCTTTAGTGTCCTTCACTCAATATCCTTTCTAACAAAACAAAATTAAACCAATACTATATAATATGTACCCACAAACAGGCCAAATATTAATGGTAATATTCAGAGAGAGTATAGAACATTTCCGCTTTCTACAATTATAATTAATACATGGCTTTAGTGAAAACATAATAGACAAGGTCATCTTCATTTGTATCAGATAGGAAAAGCGACATTAACATTTATATTTATATAAATGTTGAAATATATCTGGAAACAGATAAAATCAACAGTAATCTCCTGGCATAAAATATGAGCAAGATCAATGTCATTTTAAAGATAAACATGCACTTTTCATCCCAATTAAATAATACTATAAATCCTTCTGCACTGGATTGCAAATAACTTCAGCTTCATGATAGGGGATTTACTTATCCTGTATGTTCACAACTTGTTCTCTGACAGCACTCATTCTTGGCAATTTATTGCAGCTGTCAGCGGCCAATTTGTTCAGATTACTGTTATGCATAAAGGTATAACAATCATGAGGATTTATTAGCCGATTACTGTAAAGGTGACAGTCTGGATCGCCTTCAGAAATTCAGATGATAAGAAAGTTAAATAATTACATGAAGATTAAAATCATTTCACCTTCATTGTGGTCTCAATACTAGCTACCTAAACTTACTACAGTATATGCTTTTCATTACAGTAATCTATTGATTCAGTATGGAAAGAGGAATGATTTACTTGTAAATGGCAAATATGTGAATATTTAATTTAGCCAAACTGTACAACCGACATATGTGCCTATGCTTGCAGGAGTAAATCGATCATAATTATTATTCCCATGTTACGGGAATAATTCCACTTATCAAATGATGTAAGGACTAACGCTGCAAGTTCACATGTTCATTTGAACTTACAAAGGCTGCTGCTACGACTTCAAGCATCGCTGCTTTCTAGAGAAAGAACTAAATTACCTTGGACCTCCACACATCTTTGCACCTTGAAAGCTTTGGAATTCTCCTCTCCCACTGGCTTTTTTTTTCTTCGGCAGAATATCAGAATTTAATCTCCCTCTCCATTCTGCACAGAACATGCTTCTGGTCAAGCCCCAGGTTTCCTCAGATGAATGTGCGCAACACTTGGAACACACTTTTCTCAGCACTTTTTGCATGAGATCTTTTTCTCAGGAAAGACCTTCTGCCTTTGAAACCCCCAAAATAGAGACGGAAATGGTTCTAGGTTTGCACATTTTTAGAGTGTTCTGAGAAGGAGGTTCATAATGTGCTAAATATTTCATACACATATAGATTCAAACTCAAATGAGCCTTGTGGATACGTAATGCTCAAAGTTAAAAATGGAGATAAAGCAGTCAGCATTTCCTTCAGGAATCGCCAAACTCCGTGAGTTTGGGTACCATGATGAACGTGCTGCTTCATGCTAGCTCCATGACAGACAGATCTTTGTCCTTCTCTGAACAAGGATGCCAGGCTCTCTCTCATGCTCTTCATACATCCCTCTCCCTCACAAGCCACCCCTTCCACTTCCATCATCTGCTGTCACTGAGTCCCAGGACAGAATCTTTCTCACATGACTTCAGCCTACTCTAGTATCTTTCTGCCCATCCAAAAAGATCCCAAGCCAAAGCCCTGATTGATGTAATCTCCAGGAGGGAAGGAGGGAAGGAGGGAAGGAGGGAAGGAGGGAAGGAGGGAAGGAGGGAAGGAGGGAAGGAGGGAAGGAG
>JAWLRI010000560.1:1924590-1938424 GCA_034781795.1 Crypturellus tataupa
ATCCCTTTTGCCAGCATCTTTGTCCCACACGGTAATATCAATAATTCCACCTCGTTCTTCATAGAGATGAAAGTCAAACTGCTCCCTCCACTGAGGATTCAAAGTTTTTGGCACAATCTGAAAGGAGAGCAAAAAGAAAGTCACACTGCATTGCGCAGGCAGGCGCTTTCTTCAACTGTAAAATTGATCTGTAAATTCTGCTCAGAAAGCATTTTTTTGCATTTTATCTTAAGCTGTGAGAGTTAAAATAAATGATAATTAAAAAGGAGTATTGGTCAGTCCTTTCACGCCCGATTCATCAACAACCTCCAAAATCTTGCATCCTGTCACCTTCAAAGGCCTCCAGAAGAAAGGATTTACCCTGGGAACAGATCCATTTTTCTATAGAATAATTATGCCCTATCCAAGTGTCAGTTAGCTACAAAGTTAGCTTTCTCGGGCAAAAGGAAAACAAAGCACCTGAAATGACAACTTAGAGAGTGACTGAAAGCATTTAAACTGAAAAAAATTTGATCTGTTCTTTCGCCAGTTATTGTAACATTGGGAAAAAGATAAACTCAGCTTGACTGTGGTTGACTTTTTACAGCTGAGTATTTTTTTCTAACTGTATTTTGATCCCTTTTCTCTATAATTTAGATAAAAGTCTCTTGGGGCTCTTTTCATGTTGCTTATTTGTGGCAGCAGATATAAAGGGCAGTTGGCAGCAAAAGGGGTGCCTTGCACTGCAGCACAGCAACCGGAGTCATCCTGTCCTCAACAAAGATGTAACCTGCCCCATGGCCTCTCTCCTAGGAAGAGATCATGACTTTCCAATTCCCCTCCCTCCACCTTCCTCAAAAGTGGGGAAAATTAGAGAGGATCAGAAACCAGAAAATCTACAAAAGTAAATCCAGATAGATTTGATTTGTACATGAAAATTCACACAGACTTTCAAAAAAAAAAAAAAAAAAAACTTTTTTTTTCCAAGATGAGTAATATCTAACACATGGGTGACAATGCTGATGAAGTTCCATGTAAAAACAAACAAAAAACATCCACAAGTGGAAACTGGAGGCAATACCTACAGCACATTGAGACTGAAAAAAATAGTCAATTATCCATGTGTATTCTACTATTTTGGTTTGGTTTATAGTGAAAAAGGAAAAAAAGGGCAAAAAGGAAGGGCGAAAAGGAAGGGCGAAAAGGGGAGCAGGGAGAAGGGGACAGGAAAAAGAAAAAAGGAAAAAAGGAGAAAAGAGAAAGGAGAAAAAAGAGCAAAGAGAAAAAAGTGAAAAAGCAAAAAAGTGAAAATAAAAAAGAAAAAAGAAAGAAAATGGAAAAGAAAAAGAAAAAGAAAAAAGAAAGAAAAAAGGAAAAGAAAAAAAAGAGAAATAAAAAAGAAAAAGAAGAAAGAAAACAAGAACTTTTCCCATGCAATAAATCTCTGAGTTAACCTTTAGATAGTCGGATAGTCAAAAGCACACTGCTGCAAATAACAGTTCTTTCAGTAACACTTGTTTGAAAAGCATCTCTGCTCTACTTCCACCTGGAAGGTGCATGTGATGGCTTCTGAGCTGTCTCATAAGTGTGCTTCTTCAGTCTCTCTACAGCACTGTTTGCCTCAAAACGGCTTGTTGAAAAGCACCTGTGTAAACACTTGAAAAGAGTATTTTCTTCTGACTTGTATAATCCAAACAGTCAGAGAGAAACAGTCACCAATTTCCTAGATGATTTTGGAAAAGAATAAAAATATAAATGGAACTAAAGAGAAAATCTTGACTTGATTCTCTGGATGGTCAATTCAAACCACGATTTTTCCAAGGCTGAAAAAATAAGCTCTTCCTCGCTCCCTGTAGTCCGTTATTTTCCTTTGTATTATTTTTGGTTTACACGCAAAAAACATGTAAGCTTATCTTTGGCAGCTGATTAGTCCAAAAAAAAGTAGCCTCCAAAGCATTTAAATGAAACCATGAACAGAAGCAAAATGGTTTCAGGCCACAGGTAATATTACCTTGCTCTTGTACTTCTGATGCCCCAAGCGGAATTTCACGTAGGGATCACTCAGCCCGTTTGCATCCATTGCCTTAAGCTCACGACCTTCTATCAGAGTAACACTAACTATACCCCGCCAGAGTTGAGATTTTCTGTGCAGATCTGAGAGGCGCAAGCTCTGGCTCTGAAACTTCAGGGAATAAAAATGGAGATTCAGTTAAACAAGCACAAATGTTTCATTCACATTTTAATGTTTCAGTTTTTATAGAAGTGAAAGGGAAAGAATTATCTTAACCCATTTTGAAGTAATTTGACAGCACATATGTGAACTACATCATAAAGAATTATTTGGAGAGAAATCAAACTGACAAATACGCAGGTAATACCAGGCGCTGCTTTTGCAAAGATTAATGCTACTTAAGGAAATGCCTGCAATATATATATATATATATATATTTTCCTGCTTCAATTCCCCAGCTTTGCTTATAGAAGCAATAATATTATAAAAGAAAAAATGAGGTCTCCTTTATTAGTTAGGTATAAGTGAAAGAGTTTATAAGAAAAATAAACATCCAAACCATTTTTCTTTAGTAACACAAACACAGTACAAGAGGCATGCCCCCAGGAAAAAGGCGATATTCACTCACAACTCCTGCGCACGTGACAACAACTACAACAGCTCCTAAAATACGTGGCATTCTCAGAAATGGCAAAGAAAATGGAATTAAACATTAAGATTTCCAATAGCTCTGTCATTGGTTCTCAATGCAAATTTACTTTGTGTCTTTCAGATGGTAAATCTATTTGGATTGCAGCCATGCATATATCTCAGACAGGATTTTTTACTTTATTATCCAGTGAAGGTAACGAAACATACAGTGTAGTATAATCACAGGATTATAATTTGCCCTCACCAGACGCCAGAGGAATGTTACATATGAGGACTAGGTTCACTGGAGTTGCAGGAAATCTGAGCAACAGGCTTGTTAGCAGCATTTCGGAAATCATCATCGTGACATACTTATACTTCCTAACCATACGTAAGGGTTTGCTCCCCCAAATATTTCAGTATATTATGATTTTTCTCCCTGAAGTGGAGGGTTGGACTCCTTCACTTCTCCCTGAAGTGAAGTACTGTGGATAAACTTCGCAAAGTTCTTTTCTCCTAGGATAACAAAACTAACCTTTACTCTTAGCCGGTTTAATTTGACTCTACCCTTCCACTTCTAATATCCTTTTTTCTAAACCTGCTACTGAATTAGAGGCCCTAGCCTCTTAAATATCTACTAGAAGACTACAAATAGGTAAGAAAAACATTTTTAGCTTAAGTTCAAAGGCCGTTTCCCAGTGCTGTGTTAGTTTTAACTAACTTGGGCCCCGGAAAGCCACACATTCTGGTGTCCCTCTGTTTGCTGTGACTTGGGCAGAGTAGTGCAAGTCAGCATGTAACCTGGTCCAGCACCTGCCCCACTGAGCAGGGATGTCACTGAGATCACAACACACAGGGAAGCCAGTATTTTTGGCAGGGTCAGTAGATGCTGTATTGCATAAGGGGTCCAAACCGCACTCAGAGGAGATGCTTCCTATCTTGGTACAAACTTGAGCTCTTCTATTAAAACAGCAACAGGAAACCAGTGAAGAACAGGAATTCTAGTTCTCTTCCTCTGGCTATATTAGAACATCTAATATATAACATAAACCCAGCAACCAGTGTGACAGCAGAAACAGAAACCCTAGGAAAATTCCCATGAAATGGGAAATTCAGCTATGACAAGAGGTTTTATTCACAAAACAGTAACATGATTATACTTTTTTTCTCATCACAGACACCCCCTAGTAGGAATATTACAGTCCCAAAGACTGGTCCCCTGAATAAGTGAGTAATGTTCTGCCTCCCTTCCAATCCCCCCCATTTTGGCTTCTTGGATGGTTTAGACTAAAAGAAAAACTGAAGAGTCACTAACCAAATCTGACTCTGCCCCAAACATAAGGTGATGGGAAATTTGGATCGATGATCAAAACGAGCATCAAGATATGTTTAGAAAGAGAGTTTATAGTGAGATAGAAGCAATGTTACAGTTGAGAGTTTTGGTTCTGCAAAGAATACACAGTTTTTCTTTGGAGTTGAGTGGAAAACCCAATGCTTTACAGTCTCCTTCATATTACTATGAAAATAAGAATTCATTGCATTTACTGCTGTTGAAGTCTTTTAAAATAAAACTTTCCTTAAGCATTACTGTATAGATTCCCTAATCACAAATGAGGGGGTGAAACAGAGAATATATCTGATTTAAAATCGATATTTCCACCACATAAAAATACTGATTTTTTTTTTTACCAGCAGGAAGTTTCACCAATCAAGATAATTTATGCAAGAAGTGGTGGGGTAAGGTCTAAGTGATCAAGCCCAGAGCATAAGATGGCACATGGGTCAAACAGGAGTTTACCAGAGCCAGGCAGACACCCTGAGCACAAACATTTGTGTTTTGCTCACGAAAGCCCCTTGGGGTTGCAGGGGGATCTTCACAGTTTATGACATGCAAAGAGGCTATCAGAGGTCCCTGATTACATTGACTGAGCGGAAAGCTATAAAATCTAAATTTCAGTCTGCTGGAATAAAGGCAGCTGCTGAAAGCAGTATATGCTAGTTGCTCCTGTTTCTTCTTTGAGATGGGTAAATTTGGGGTATTGTGATGCTCCTTCCTTCCTGTGTTTACCGGTAACACACATATCCACAAAAAAAGCAAGCTGCACAGGAAAAGCCAACTGAAAGAGCAAGGTCATAGCCAGCTGGAGCCAAAGCTGTTGAGATTTCCTGGAAATGGAAGATGAGCTATTTTGCCTTCTCCTAGGCCATTCCTATCCTGAGAAATTACAGATGAATTACAGGTGAATTAAAAGATATGAACATGAGAAATTACAGAGACAGGCATGAACTCATGTCCAGAAATGACAAAAGGTCATGCTCATAAGATTTCAAGGTGTATTTGCCTCAAAGTATTGATAAATAGAAAAATAAGACAGACTTCACATTGCAGACATCTTTCCCTATAACTTAATTTCACTCTGTGACAGCTGTACTTTCTAATTGCCTGAATACCCTTGAAAAATCCGTCCCATATTAAGTTAGTAACATTATTTATAGCAAAAGGAAGAAACATGCACAGATCTTTCCAAACTTTGGAAATAGATGGAAAGTTAAACTTAATAATTCCAGCAGTGGAATTGTTATCCCGTATTTATATATAATGAGTATAGTTAGAATACAATTGCAAAGCTACAAAAATGATCCTACAGCATAGTTAATATCTTGTATATGGTCACACATTCCTGGGCTGCATGTGGTGCGTCTAAGCCTGCCATGTTTAAGCAGAAGCAGCTGGGTGACGTTTCTAGTTCTGGGTTTTTGTCGCACACTCCTAACATCAGATCTCTTTGGTGGTGCTCTCCGCAGCAAGGGTGTCTTTAAGGAATGCATCTTCTCAGATGGACCAGGGCTTCTGCATGGTGCCTGTGCCTGGCATTCAATATAGTTCTAAAAATTAAATAATGCAGTTGTATGATACGCAGAGACATTTCTAAACAAAGTTTGGGGTTTGGGTTTTGTTTCACTGGGAAACTTTAAATACCCATGAAGAAAATTATAGTAATAATCCTCTCCATAGTTAATGCAAAGTTCAGCATGATTAAAGACTGCTTCAAATTCAAGAAAGAAGCCATAATTCTCCCAGAATGTTTGGGATGCTTGCATGGTTTGGCAAAAATTTGAGAATGTCAGCAGAGACAGCTACTGCTCCATGTACCTTGCCTACTTGGGGAAAAAGCGAAGGGACTGTGCAATGCACAAAATCAGGCTCACACAAGGCCTCTGCTCATTTGGAAACTACACTAAGAAATATGCACTAGCACCACACACAGACACTGTGCTACAAAATGGCTTTCAAAGGGAGCTAGATGATTCTTTTAAAAGCTTGTTCTATTGCAACTGAACAAGTTTCATAAATGAACTAGTATAGCCAATTACCAATACAGAACATTTATCATCATTTGCTATAAACAACAATTTACAATTTTAGGATCTACAAAATGTCACATCATATTAATTTTTAATCCTAGGGAAAAGTGTTAATACTGTAATATTTTTAATAAGAGATGCTTCCTTTGTGGCATTTCCAGCATTTTCATTGTTTGCCAAATTCAACAATCGTGCATGCTGTGCTGGGAAAGCTAAAATTGCCTTTACTGGAGCCACTTCCAGTGTAAAATGATGGTAGTGGTGACTAAATCAAGAGGAGTTAAAGCACTCACCAGGGCTTCAATTTTCTGGGAAAGGGCAGACTGAGCTGCACTGGCAAGAGTTGTCAGAGAGGTGCTGTGTCCTTATCTTCCCAACCTTTGCCCTTCTCTTCCTCCTTGTAATTCATTATGGAAACGAGAGCTGCTCTACGTGAGAGTGAACTGATCTCCTGCCAGCCCTGCTATTGCCTAAAATGACCATCAGCGTCACCACTGCCCTAACACAGAAGTGAACTTGACACAGAGCAGTCCAGTGGCATCCTCCACTTGATGGGATCTCCCTGGGCTTTTGTGATTGCGAGCCTGAACGCAGAAAAATAGTGCTGAAATCCTCCTTGGCTCTTCTGATTGCTAACCATTTCAGCTGTTGTCTTTCACATACAAGTAATGCAAATATACACCTCACCAAACATTTGCATAATTTTTATAACCAGGTGTCTGACAGCCGCTATTTGCAGGGGTATCTGTTCTGACATCTTTTCCTTCCATTCCATTATTTAGCAGATTTCCTTCAAGCACTATTTATTGCTGCTCAATTGACATCTAGAACTTCATTGCTTACACAAGCACCTTCTAAATCATGGAATATTTTTTCTCAGGAATACAAAGCAAGCAATCCTACCCTCTACTCTTAAGTTTCTACACAGCTTTCATGGAAAGATTCTGACTTAATTGCAAATTTCTTCAATTAAGAAACACCATATAACTCTATACATCAGTTCACATTCATAATCCTTAAGCTACCCTTTGATATTTTCAATTTCTTCTCTACTCAAGTAGCATCTCGTTTTTCAACTTTAAAATAACAAAAAGGCTTCATAAATATTTTATATTAAAAAAGAAAAATCACCAATCACAAACTAAATACTTTTGTGCCTAACTCAAAATATCATGTAATTAGGCCATAGCTTGGGGCATTATAGTTTGTGCCACTACAACAGGTTTCTTTTTAGAAAAGCATATATAATAAATTTTCAAAATAGGCAGCAATGAGAAGCTGAAATCATAGCACACTTAACAAAACATTTTTATTTAAAATGTATTTTTCTCTTAAAATATGTACAAAAGTCCTTCTAATACTGACTTAAAGTCCTAATAGTAATCTAAATGCAAATTAAAAATTAACTGTAATTCATTTGCTGTAGGCAATAAATATACACTTTTATCATCAATGTAATTAATTAAAAGTAGCTTCTCGGTTATTCTTAGTTTATACTTGACCTACTGCAAATCAGACTCCTTATCTTCCTTTCTATAAAGACTAGATATTTGGTTACAATTGATTGGTCACATGTTTAGCACAAATTAATAACCTAAATTAAGATTATTATTACATTTTAGTTTAGTTTAGCATTCTTGTCCTTAGAGTCCTAAACTTACCAACGGTAATAAAAGACAAAAGTAAAGGTTCGAGAGAAGAGAAGGCAAAATCTTTTCTTCAGATTTCCCTTCAGAATTTACCAGAATACTACGGTTTAATGACAAAAATGTGATAAACGTTATACATCTATTTCCCTCCACTATGTATGGTTAAAGAAGCCACATCATTTGTTTCACAGCTCATCCGTAAAGCACTCAACGTGCAACTGGTACGTTCTTAACGGGTCAGTAGTATAGCAAGTGTAACTATGCCCTCTAATCCTGCTTTTCAATTCTGTTTCAGGTGTAAAAAAGACAGGAGTAGGCCCTTATTCAGCTCAAAATGAAGAGTATTTATAGACTTCGCCTTAACTAAAAGATTCTATCTTTGGCAAAATTCCTTCCCTCAATTAATGACCCTTACATAGGAAAAGGTAGTAAAAAATAAACTTATTTCTTGGCATACAAACTGTAAGTAAAGATACTGAGTATACCACTTAGATATCTGTAAAAGTAAGATTTACCAAAATAAGCTGTTTACGATGTGGGATAGCACCTCACTTTGGACAGCTCTGCTAGCCCAAAATTTTCCTGCCAAACAGCTTACTGGGAGGAAATGCTGCTCAGGGCAAAATGCAACCGCAGTGGGAGAACATGCCAATTTCTGCAGCATTTCCAATAGAAATAGGGTATACAGTCGTCCTGGTTGGCCCGTCTTCCTGGCTGTTGAAACCGGCCCCCCTTCCGGTACGTATAGGCTCACCAACTCATCCACACGCTGTCTCGTGAACACGGGAGCTCCAAAAGTGCCCAGGTTCCACCCTGCACCCCTCACCTTCGAGCTGGCAGCTCGGGAGGATGACAGCTGCCCACCAGGTAAGACGATCGTACAACAAAACTACACTTACATTCAGCTTGGAAGACTAAAACTAGCATTGAGACAATGAACCTGGTCACTCCCTAATAAATTAAGGGAGCAGAAAAGGGGGACATGTTGACAACTGAGCAAGACACCCTTGATTTCTGAACGCATTCCTACCTGACAAACCAGAATGAGAAGATACAGATGCTGCACTCTCAATTACTGAGTTAAATGTGGATTTTCTGCTTATTTATGCTTATTTATGTAATATACTATATTTACCCTAAATAAAAATTAACAAAATTTCTTGGCAATTATCCCACCTTGGTACACTCTTCTTAAACTGTGTCTTTTGATGCCCTGTGGGATTATAAACCCTATGAAGTTCATGATAGTTTTGAGATAAACGCCAGATAAATTTGTCACATCTCTTTTTTGGGCATGACCATTACCACACTGTGTAAAATCCCTCCATATGAGAGCACAAGCATATTAAGCATCTATAAACATTATGCAAAGTCTCAGAAAGCGCCTTTTTAGAGGTTTTCCATGAACTCGACAATTATTAAGGATTTAACACCCCACAAAGATTGCAAGTAAACCAACGAAGCAATCTCACTTGACCTTTTAATTTCTTCCACTGTCTCACTGTTCATCCAGACGCTACAGTAAAGCTTCACATACCATGGCTTTATTTCCTCTTGCACACTACTGTTTCATTAATAGTTGAACATTCCATAATTTTCCTCCAAATTAAAAAAAAAATACATTTTTTTCATTCTAAATATGAGAATTGTGCCCAAATCACTGTGATAAACACATCCACCCATGTCTAGGGAAGAGACTAGCTTAATTTGCATCCTGGGGGATACTGTGAGGGACAAACCCAGCTTTCCGATGGAAAGGGTAGATGTGACTCTCTAGGGAGTGTGTGGAGTGCCCATCACTGCAGATTCTTACGGACGGATTAGACAAACACCTGTCAACCATAGTTTAGCTATCAGTGCTCCTGCTTGAGGGTAGAAAGCCAAGTTTTCAGGGGATTAGTCCTATTTTCCGTGTATTTCGCACTTATCCTGGACACAGGATAAATCTGGACACAGATTTTTAAATATCCAGGACACTTGAAATTCTGGGAAGTGAGGCTCAAGCTGTTCACCACCTCTCTCTACCTTGCCACTGGCCCCATCTCTCTCTCTCATAGACAGTCCTGTTTTCTTTCAAAGTTAAACTTCTAAAGCACATTATATCCTTTTTATCCCGCAAGAACTGGTAAAATGGCCATATCTAAAGCCATTATCCTCTTTTTTGAATTAGCTTCCTGTAAGCATACAGTAAACTGTATAGCAACAAAGAGAATCGATGATAAAATATTTACCAAATTTATATTCCCCTCAAAATAGTCTGCTCTGAATAAAATGTAATGTTCTTTGAAAGAGAAAATTTCAAAGAAAAAGTTTCTGCTTAAATTAAAGCAAGCAATAATTGTCAGATGATAATAAATGACTTTATAATTCTAAGTAATAATAATAACAAACTACATATATCTTACTTACTATATCTTACTATATATCTTACTATTCCAGAGGAAGTACTGTCTGCAGTCAGCACTTACTAACGAGGGTAATGTTCCACAACGAAATGAAATATTTTTATTTTTTAAATGCATTCACTTTATGGAGAGAAAAAAAAAAAAAAAGGTTTTGACTAGAAAATACATTTGCTCTGAGTTATAATTGTTCCACGGACCACAAGTTTGCTATTTACCCTCTTAATTTCAATACTCCTTCAACTACTCCTTCAACATATTATGCAAGTACTAGAAGCAGTGTGATTTTATCCAGAATAAAAGATCTGCAGGCAGTAAAGGCAAAACAAAACAAAATACAAAAAGGAAATTTCATAATCAAAAGCTAAGAAAGTAAGAACAGGAAATACTTAATTAAAGAGAACATCTTCATTTCGTACAAGCGAAAAATACTGCATTTAAAGAATCTTATCTTTCTTCTGTCATTAGTTAATGATTAATAATGGTAAGGACAGTTTTAAACTTTCTTTTTTTTAAGATAGCACCGCACTGAATATAGCATATAAATGACAAAGAAGAAGACAGTGATACATGTATCTCTTAATTAATTCTGCCAATGTTTTCACAGGCTCTCTTCCCATATACTTTCAGCTATCAATTAAGACTCTGTGCTGTGGAGAAAGAGTAAATAAGATCAAATTGTTTTTTTTTCTCCCCTGAATATTTTCATATAGAAGTGTTATGAGGACATTAATATTTTTCCCTCAAGAGTAAGGAGAAGGAAAACCACTTTTCCAATTTATCTGGGCTGATTCATACTCGTAGTAGTAGCATCATCCTTTGCATCAAAAGACTCACAAGTTGAGTCCACCACACTCTCATAGGCAGTGTTGACTGTGAGTAACAAATTACTCTTCTGACAAACTTGGACATAGCTCTGATCCTGCTCCATCTAAACAACATAGCAACAGTGTTTGGTATCTAGAAAGCTTAGAAAGCAAAACAAGACTCAGGAGAATTTTTTGCTTCAAGCCAAAAACTAAGAGCAATCAGGAAAACTTGACAAGAATTGCTCAGAACATAGTACAAGAAATACAAGAAAACAGCATCAACCCTTCTCGGCTGGAAGAAGTCCACATAGAGAAGCAGCTGAAGTAGATGGGCATGGAAAGAAACTTCCATTCCACTATAAAGTTTTTGAAGAGGTTACCAGGTCACAGCCAGGAGGTATGGAAAGCAGAGGGAAGTGGCTGCATCTTAAACAGAATAAGTGAAAAACTTGCTCTAAGGATAAACAAAATCGAAGGAATTGATCTCTAAATCATTGGAACAGAGACATGAAGATTAATTGGCAATCCCCCAATTCACAAAACAAGCACAAAAATATGCACAAAATGTTGAAAAGCCTGTTGCTATTGTTTTTCATAGCCCATTGAGAGCCTCCTTTTGCTGAAGACAAGGATGTTAGTTTTCTGTTTCATAGGACTGAATTCTATTTAATTTTTGAATGAAATACTGAAATTCACTGAATTTCATTTTTGCTAGCTTCTCTCAGAGAAATTGTCCCTCTGACTGAGACGGTGAGAGTCATTTGCCTCCCGTGAACATATATCAAGTTGATGATAGGAATAAAACACACAAGAAAGGAAAAAAGAAATCATCAAACATAAGGAATACATGGCTGCATCACCACTAGTGTTTTGTAAACACAGCTTTACACACAAAATAGGTAAGATACACAGATGTGTTTACTTGGCTATTTCATGAGCCCCTAATTTAATCTTCAGGACGCCCGTTGGAAGCAAAATTTGGAATAGATATCCAGCATGTGGCTGAATTATTTTTTCAACATGTATGAATACTGTGAAATAGCAGATTACCTACCACTCACTTTACAGCTATTACTTGAGTTAGTTAGAAAACCAAGTAATACAGAGCACAAGCACCAGTAATGCCATACTGCTCTGCATAATCATATTTTAGCTTTAGGCTATATATGCTACAGAAAAGCTAGATTTAAAGTATATTAGAGTTTTTAAAAAGCATCTTACTTTAGTCTACACAATCCTATTAATAGCAATGCCAACATGGAGACTTCAGAGAGTTTAGAGAATATATTTAGGAAATTAGCTACAAATAATGACTTAAAGAAAATATGCATTTTTTTCAGCTTTCAGAAATATAAAACAAAGACTTCCTCAAGAAAAATAATTTCATATAGGAGATTTTCTCTATTATTTAATACCTATTTCTAGACATCTCTTAAATTTTTGAATTTAATATTGTCTGTCCTGCACCCTTAAAAACAACAATAATTTAATAGTATTTGTTGTAAATATTTTTTTTTATTTGTTTTAATGAAGCCATTCAAAGATTTGGAATTCTTGGAGAGTTCCACAGGAGAAGGGAGCAGATTACAGTGAAGGCGACTTCAATTATAAAACAACATATACTTAATATAGTATTATGCATACATTACATACAAAAATTACAAATTTAGGTTAGATAAATGTTGAGAAATGTCATATTTAAATTCTAATTTTCTCCACTTGCCTAATCTTTTCATATTCCTTTTTGTAAACAGCAACTGTTGAATGAAGGGTTATCAAATGAATACAAGAAAGTACACATAATTTAGCCAAGCAGTTCAGAAAACCACCCAGCTATCGTGTTGTAGCCTTCATTCAGGATTATCAAGGCTGACAACTGTGTAAATGAAAATGAAGTAGAACAAAATTCCTCCTAAACCAAATATACAAGTGTTACCCAAACACCAAATCACACACAACACATCAGAAAAAAAAAAAAAAAAAAAAAATACAAAAGTATTAATGCTATTTTTACTTACGCAAATAGTAAAAAGGCTCACAACCCAAAAGCAGCATGGCAGCATTAGGGAAAAAAAAAATCCCGAAAACATGTTCATTATCTTCTCTGAAACGCACACAAGGAATAGGTAAAAACCAAACTGTATTCTACCCCAGTCAACTGTCCAGCCTCATCTCACTAGGAAGAACATACACACTTTATAGCGAGATACTGAATGCTCCTCTAAACGCATCTAAGACTGTCCAAAAACAAAGGCTGGAATCAAAGGTAGATTTTTTATGCACTTCACTCTTGGAAAAGTAGGATACTCTAGATTCACATTCAGAGAAGAAAAATCAGGGAAAATTATTCCTGAGAAAAAACCTGAAAACTTTCACACACACACGTTCTAACCAGACACAGCAAAAAGTAACTGGAAAACAAGAGTTACCATCTGTCAATAATTCTTTATATTGACATGAGGAGTTAAGAAGTAGGCTTAAAAGAAACTGTTTATAAAGGTATTTGAAAGAATTAGGATATCTTTACCCTTTTATTAATTGAAGTTGCTGGATGGCTCCAAGATAGGCTAAAATGCTACAAAGTTCAGAAATTTAAACATTACATTAATGGTTCACCTGAACTGTCATACAAAACAAATAAAATACAGTTCAAGAGACAATAATTCTGTGGCACAAATTTCCAATCCTAAAAAACATTTGGCAAAACGTCACAGTTCCACTGGGGGAAAAAAAAAAAAAAGGCCATAAGACCACATGCTAAAAGTTACCTTACTTGATCTTTTCCAACTCTTCCTCATTAGCATTGTCTGAAAATAAAATAGAGCATTTTAATTAGCTTTTACTCTGAAATACAGAAAAGGATGCCAACCGCCCTCCACTGAGACAATCCACACTGAACCACCACTACAACTGAAGCAGCAACACATACACTCCAATCACAGCTCCACAAAACTGAAATCAAACCACACAACTAGAAGCACTGTTCAC